>JAIPRK010000795.1:82620-133597 GCA_025469195.1 Chaitophorus viminalis | reverse complement strand
TGTATCCATATGTAGAAGTCGCACTACGCATTTTTTTGTCAATGCCATCTACCAACTGTTCAGCTGAGCGTTCATTTTCTGTTTTAAAAAGAGTTAAAAATTATCTTAGGTCAACTATGAGCCAAGAAAGTTCTTCACAACAACAAGAACAAGAAAGTGTTCTGCATTAGCATTATTAACAATAGAAAATGAACTAACTGAAGAAACAGATTTTGAAGAAATAATCCATTAATTTTCAAACCTCCAATCAAGAAGAAAGTTTTAATTGTATTATTGTGTGTCTTAGTATGCATTATTTTTATACAATTGTAAAACAAGGAAATTATTTCGTCTATTTATATTATTTTGTAACACTAAATCGAAAATTGTATAAATAAATCTATAATATCAAGTATTTTTAGAGGTTAGAGCTTATTTTATGTACTTTTACAAGTATTCCATGTAAAGTGTAAATTATATTTCATTACACAAAAAGTTTCTCTATGCAAGTAGATACACCTGTTAAAGATATGGATATAGTGAGTTTGTAAGATTATATATAATATAGATTATAGTAAGTATTTAATTTGTTCAATTTTAAAATTTTATTATATAAATTTACTTATATTTTATATGTGGGGGTATGACAATGAAGTCTGTGGGGTATTATATAAGTCTAAAAATGGGCTTCACATATTGTATAGGAATTATAGGATAGTTGACAACATTTTCTGTGGACTAAAACAAGGTTTACAACAAAGTAGATAAATCATACATATAAAGGAAATAACTTTTTTTGGGGGGGAATACGGGAGGGCGGCTAAAATATGTTGCCCCGGGGCGTAAAAAGTCCAAATACGGCCCTGACTGGGACACACCATACTATAGTATATTTATAGTAATTAAGTGTATAGTTTTTTTTTTTTTTTATCGTATGTAGTTCATGCTTTTAAATGTTCTCAAATCTTTTCATCATTCAATTTCATTATTCATTTTTTTGTTATCATGGTATTGCTTATCAATTTTCACTGCTTACCAACATAATATTGTTCTTCAGTTCTTGTGCTTGACTACTTGAGTGAGTCGATATTTTAGTTTATTAGATTAGTTCAATTGTTCCTTGTTCAATTCTCATTTCTCACTGTTCTCGCCTTCTCGGACTCTCGGTCCAATAGTTCAGTTTGAGACGTTTGAGTGAGAGTTCTCTCTTTTTCAAATTACTGTTTATACAATCAATTTGTGACAGTTGACTGCACCTTTATTAGTGAATTAAAATAATAATCATCAGATTAACATTGATAATAGTGATTATAATAAATTGTATAATTTGTATTCCAGCATATTGAATATATTTTGAAAACTTTATAAAACGGTCATAATATATTACTCATTACTATTTGTAATTATTAATTTCGTGTTACCAGCTGTGATGACCTTTAGTGAAGATTTTTTAAAATATAAATTAACAGACACTCTTGATGCTTCATACGTGGTAAGTTAAATAATATATTCTGTGTATTGATTATAATTGGTATTTTATATTAAATTAATATATTTTATATCAAAATATATTATCTATTTATAATTATATACATATTGCCATGTTGGTAAAATAAATGATAAACTAACCTAACCATTATTCCAATATTTTATGAATTATGATAATTTCTACTAATAGATTTTGTTTTAGTTTCCTAATTAATAATTGTACCTATAATAGTAGGTGGTACTTAGAATTATACGTGATTTTTTTTATTGATTTTGAACTGGGTTTTCGTTGATATTATATTGTGTTTCATAAATATTTTGTTAATAATATGTTTGGAGTATTCAAAAATTAGAAAAAAATTAAGTCAAATTATAAAGTAATTTATTTATTCATTGTTCTTGGTACAACTGGTGTACAGTCATTCGTTATATTCCTCTACGTAAAAAGTTGACAAGATTATCATTTTTTTAATTTCACCGATTCCAAATATTATATGTTACATACTATGTTGTATAATTATTAATTTTATTTTTAATATTTAAAGAGCTTTTGCGGTGAAGCATTGTTGCTTAGCAATTACATAATATAATATAAATTGGATATGTTTTGTGCTCTGTAACTTGCAAGTATTCAAAATTTATAAATTTTTTAGTGCTATCTTTCTATGACTTTCCTATATTTCCATTTCCTTTGTTTGAACGTCATACCACGATTATCGTGTACGTGGGCGACGGGTATGCCGCAGAATAATAGTATATATTCTTTCCTAAGTTATATTCCATAGACAACCGTGCTTATATTATTTGACATTACACTTTCTGAACCATAAATATAATATAATGTTATGATAATATGATATTATGATATGTAAATGTAAATATGTTATATTATGTATTAAGTTGGCTTTTTTATGGTTAATTTGTCCAAAATTCCAAATAATGTTGATTAGCGATTAGCAGATTAAATTTATTGAATCTGTGGAATCTGATATTTTGATGTTTTGATAAACATTACCATTTTGTTAATCATACCGGGGTTATGGTATATTGTTAAAATATGGTATAAATATAACCTCATATTATCTTTTATCATTATTTATATTGTGGTATTAAAATTCTGGATAGTGGATATTGAATACTGAATACTTGACATTAACAGTTGATTTTGCTGTCGGTACTTGGATATTATAATATTACATATTATTTTTATTGTGTTTTACTATTTAAATTTATAATATTCTATTAATGTCTTGTAAGCAGTTTTTATTGTTTTTTTGTTTTTGTATCAGAAAAAATTAGTGTTCATAAATTATTCGTTATAGTATTTATATAAATTTTGAAGACAAGCAAAATGCAGTCCGAAACACCAAAAAAGATATTTTCCAGTCTTTTGGTTATAATCCTAGATGTTAACCCTGCTCAAGATACTCTGTTAAGTGGAGAAATAAAATTGTCATCCATTCTTAGTTCGGTTGTTGCTTTTGCCAATTCTCATCTTATGCTCCGAACCCATAATAAAGTTGCAGTGCTTGCATCTGATCCAAATAGTTGTGATTTTATATATTCTGATCAAGATGAACTTGATTTCAAAAAGAAAACTGTTAGTAGTTGCAAAATGGGTGGAAGTCAGTATGAACTGTTTAGTCATATAGATCGTTCTATCAAATTTAACATAGTAAAATTTCTCAGAGATGCAGCTGAAGAACCTCATATGTCTAGAGATACTATTTTTGGAGCATCTTGTGCTAAAGCATTATGTTATATAAACAGATTGCAAAGTAATCTTTTACCAGGTGAAACAATGAATTCAAGAATATTGATTATTTCTGGTTGTGATAATGAAGGAGACAAATACATACGTTGTATGAATACATTTTTTACTGCTCAAAAACAAAATGTAGCTATTGATGCTTGCAGTCTAACTCATGATGTAACTCTATTAAAACAAGCGTGTTATATTACAGAAGGTTCATATTTTCGTATGCCTAAATTGGAAGGACTATTACTATATTTACAATGGATATTTTTAACAGAACCTTCTTCTAGAAAAAAATTAGTTATACCATTAGCTCCACAATTAGACTTTCGACCTTTTTGTTTTTGTCATGGAACCCTAACAGCGATTGGTTTTGTATGTTCACTATGTTTAACTATTTATTGCAAAATAAGCCCTATCTGCACTACTTGCGAAGCAGTATTTAAGGTACGATCGGCCATTGCAGTCAAGCCTAAAAAAAAGAAAACTAAAGTGACAACTGTTAATAACTAATTTTTGTTTTAATTTGTTTATTATTTTATGTGTATATTATTATTTATTACTTATTCTTAATATACAATATTAGTACTGAAGATAAGTATAATTAAGGAATTAATGTTGTAAAGTAGATGGTTTACTAAAATTTGTAATGTATTGATTTTGATCATTAATTGTAACAATTTATTATATAAAATAAAAAAGTGTATAAATCATGTAATAAAAATTACTGCTCTCTTTAACTTTTATATTTTCATATTGTATTCTATATTTCCTTTAGATTAATAGGATTACTCTATCTCTAGTACTTACCTATGATTTTATTAATTCCAAAATTTGAATTCAATTAATATACAGATAGTATATAATTAAAACCATTTTTATTTTATAAATTATAAATAATTTTTAAGTAGTTTGTCTTATAATATGTAAAGACTTTTTAATTTATATTGTATTTATTTAAAAATTGTTTGTAATAATAATTGACCCAAAAATATATAGTTAGTCATACAAAGATAATTATGAATTACATATCTTTTATTTTTTAATACGATATTTGAATTTACTCCTTTTAAAATATATATTTGATACAACATATTTAAAAAATAAAAATTAATTTTTTTATTTACAATTTCCATTTTTCTTTTTCCAGAACAATCATCATAACTCATGAAAATTGGTGTCTCATTTTGATCTATGCGTTTATATTGTAATACAATGACTTACAAATACTTAATACCTTTATACTTGAAAAAAATACTCAACGAAAAACTTGTCTTAATGATTGCTGTATTATTTCGTTGGTTTGTCAGCTTGCATGATTATTCTGGAAAATCAAAACCTCCGATGTTTGGTGATTATGAAGCCCAACGACATTGGATGGAAGTCACAATTTCTCTGCCAACCACTCAATGGTATTTTAATTCATCCAACAACGATTTGTTATATTGGGGCCTTGATTATCCACCTTTAACAGCCTATCATAGTTATATCAATGGTTTAATATTCAATAAAGTTCTACCAGAATCTGTTCAGCTTCATACATCTAGAGGGTTCGAGTCTCAATTTCATCAACTACTTATGAGATACTCAGTACTTATTGTCGACTTGTTGATATTTTTTCCAGCTGTTTATTGGTTTTTCAGTCAGTTTTTCAAAATTAAGAATAATAATCAAATAAGCCAAACAATGGCTATTGGTATTATGTTATTATACCCTGGCTTAATATTAATAGATCATGGACATTTCCAGTACAATTGTGTTTCTCTTGGTTTATTTATAGCAAGTGTTGCTAATATGCTTGCCAACAAAACTATACTAACTTGTACTTTGTTTTGCATGGCTTTAAATTATAAGCAAATGGAGTTATATCATGCTTTACCATTTTTTTTTTATTACCTTGGATCTGTTTATGAAACATATAAAAAATACTCATTTGTTATAGCTTCAAGAAAACTACTTATTCTTGTACTTAGTGTAGTACTAACATTTTTGCTATTATGGGCTCCATATATCAGTGACTCAAAACAAATATTCCAAGTTATTCATAGGATTTTTCCTTTAGAGCGAGGTATTTTTGAGGATAAAGTTTCCAATGTATGGTGTCAAATTAATGTACTTTATAAGCTGAGAAATATAGATAATCAAACCATGGCTACTATATGTTTATTAATGACATTTATTTCTGTGTTACCCTCATCCTTGGATCTATTTAAAAATCCTTCTAAAGTAAAATTTTTACTCTCATTAATTAACTGTTCATTGTCTTTTTTTTTATTTTCTTTTCAAGTCCATGAAAAAAGTATACTTTTGGTTGCTATACCAGTTTTAATGTACTCCCCTCAAAACCTATTTATATGTACTTGGTTTGTATCTATAACAACATTTAGCATGCTTCCGTTATTGATGAAGGATAATTTATTAGTGCCATTTATTTCTATGTCAATAATTTATTTTATAGTATACAGTAATATAGAAAAGGTAATCTCAAAACAAAAAGAAATATCAAAATTGAATTTGTTACGTAATATATCACTACTTGGATGTGTCATATTAACTATTTGTTCTATAATATTGAAATCACCACAAAAATATCCATATTTGTGGTCTCTAATCATATCTACTTATAGTTGTGTACATTTTATCGCATTTTTGATATATTTTAATTATGAACAGTTAATGTTACAAATCCCAAAAAAAAAATTATATTAGGTACCTAGTGCTCACTAATAATAATAATAATAATTTTAATTTTAATCAATTTTTTTTTTTTACGCGCTAGGGTTTTATTATTTAACTGGTCTAATAAATATGTTTAAATGTTGTATGTATTTTGAAGATATTTAGTAATTTTTAGCTATAGATAATAAATATTTTATACTTAAAATATGTACAATTATATTTGTTCGATATCTATCAATATAAATTATATGTCAATTATTTAAAAAAAACATATTAAATACTAATTAAATTTATTTTATTTTGTTATTATATAATTATAGTCATTAATTACCCAGTACCAGTTATAAATAAATATTATTTAACAAATAGTGAATTTATTAATATTATATTTATATTTTAATTGATCTCAGTGATTATGAATGTATATTAATGATTGTATATTTGTTATATCATATTTATATTATTGAAAATAAAATTGAATTTGTATACTTGTAAGTTTTATTTTTTATTTGGCATCATTTAGTTTTCAAAAATATTTTCGTGGTATGTTTTATATGAATAAAATATATTAGTATATGCTTCATAATTATATATCATATTGATAACGATCTAAGGAAATTAATTATACATTTTTGCAAAAAGTGTGTGTATAAATTACTGTGTTAATGTTTTCATAAGATAATCCATATATTCATATACTTTATTATAAATGTTTAGCAGTGTTATATACTTTATGCTAAACTAACATTAAGCATATTCCATAAATAGGTATATATGTATGATGTATAACATTATTATACTGATGGTAAATTACAATTGTTTAAGATATATTGATATTAACAGTCATTAAAATATATTATCATTTATATTAGTATAATATACTTTATTAACTATACTACAATTTATAAATGTTTTAAAATAACATTGATATAAAAACCATTATGCTTTAATTTGTTGAAGAAGAATTATATAATAATTCATATACATATATAATGAAATAATCAATTTATTAAATTAATCTCATTTGTCAAGTTTATAATTATAAACAATCATTATATTATGTGGTTTAAAAAATGTAATTACTTTCAATATTAATATTTCCTTTATATTTATCTAGAATGATATATTTTGTACTGTTTTTCAGTCTGTCAATGATGATTCCGATGGTTGTGGTGCCAAATTTAGTGTAGTTGTTGTATCTGATAAATTTATTGGGAAAACATTATTACAACGTCACCGGTAAGTACTACTTTTTTATAAACTATAACTACCTACTTAAAATTGAAGTAAATTTCTATATATATGTGGACAATAATTATAAATAATATTTTTTTTATTTAGACTATTGTATTTTAAAGTTTATTCAAGTACAATTTTCAGTTCTAGTATTAATAAAATATATTTTAGTTTAATTAGTGATTATTGAATTATAACAATCTATAATGTAATGCTAGATTCAATTTCTACATAAAATACCTAGTTTTATTCTATAGTACGTTTAAAAAAATGTATTTTATAATTTATTTATGTATTTCATTAATGTGAATTGATTAAAAACAATTTACATACTGTGTAATCTCATGACCTGTATTCATTATTTCTAAAGTGAACATTAACTATTTACCAAACAACTTTATTACTATTATAAAGTAATAATAATCATAGATAATGCAATAAGTGTTTGTTGTATTAATATGTATAATATTAAATTAAAATTGATATTGATTGATTGAGTAAGTACTCAATTATTTATATTTGTTATATAAAGGCATACTTACTAAGAAATAAAATATATTCTGTAATTTCATATGATTTAATAGTTATTGTTTACTTAAAAGATATTTATAATTGTTTTATACACATTAAAAATCACTTTTACTACTTAAAAATCTATCAGATCTTAAAACTTTTGTTTCTTGCATATTTTTAGTATTCAATCTATTTTAAGTTTTGTTTTTTTGAGTTTAAGTCTGAAGAATCATATATTAATATAGTTTTAACCGCACAACTAAAAAAAAGCTATTTTCAACGGTTTTTAAGAAACAGGGATAATAAAAATTACTTTAACATCCTTAAAAATATTTTCAGCAATCAATAATCATTGATTTATTAACCACTAGTAGGTCATTATTTTTAATGAGTTCGATATATTAGAAATGCAGTTGTTGTCTGAGTTGATTACAAATGTAAATTTTATTCTATGTTCAAATATATTACACTCAGTCAAGTTAGAAATTATGTATCAATTTTTCATTTTTTTATTAAATTTTTAGTTTGTATGACATTAATAATATAATATTACATTATTTTTTTAAGAGTTATAAATGTTAGACTTGAAATATATTTATTAATCAATTAAAATTAATTCAGTGGTGCTATTATATATTACTATTTCGGAGTGTTAACTGTTTAATGTAACATTTGTTTTCTTTCCCCGTGGTACTTAAAACCTTACGACTTATGCTATTTATACGTATAAAATATTTTAAAAGTTTTTTAGATATTCTATATACTTGAACATTATGTGTTAATATGTACTATGTTATAATCATATATTACGTTTATAACATATAACATAAATGGTAACATTGCAATCGTCAACATAATGTGTTAATTAATTTCTACTATTTGTGTCCTTATTTAGAATGGTTAATGAAGCACTGGCTGAAGAATTAAAAGAAATACACGCATTTTCACAGAAAACATTAACAAAAGAACAATGGGACAATTTAAATAAAAATTAATTACTTCTAATCGATTGATTTAAATTTAGCAACATATACGTTCAAGAGAGCATTTTAACATTATATTTTATCAAATTAAGTAAAAAATGAATTCTAACATACAGTTTGAAGTAACTGCGCCTGGAAAAATAATTCTTTTTGGTGAACATAGTGTTGTGTATGGAAAACCGGCAATCGCGTGTGCTATTGATCAACATACTACATTATCATTTACAGAAAGTTATTGTAACAATCAAGATTTGAACACTGTTCCATGTCGTATTATATTACCACTCATAAATTATTCTGGAATGTTGACTATTCATTTAGATACTAAACCAGCGTTTTCACCTACTAAATATTTCCAAGAAACCTTGAACAAACTTAACAAAAACGAACCATTTTTGAATGAACTAGATACTCTATCTGGCAATGAAAAAAAAACTCTTACAGTTTTACATTTTATTTTTGGAGGAATTCTAACATGTTACATGAAACAGTTAAAAAATGTTTCATTCACTATTGAAATAAAATCGGCATTAAAGTTGGGTGCTGGTACTGGTAGTTCTGCATCGTACTGTGTATCTCTAGTTGCAGCATGTCTGTCTTACGTGAAGCTAAAAATTCAATCCAATGTAGAAATCCAATTTGATCCATTGTTGGATGATTTTCATTCACAAAGTGGCGACAACTTGTTAATTATTGAGCCATTTACAGACAGTCTTACATTCAGTGATGGGGTAATATATTTTTGTTAATATTAATATTTAAGTTTTTAATAGTGGTGGGCATATCCAGATTTAAAAAATCTGGATTATTCGGTTATGTCAAATCCGTATTTAGTAAATCCGGATTTGAAGGTTATCCGGAGTATCTGAATTATTCAATTCAATTTTGCTGTTCGATGTCTCATTTTTAAATTCTAATTATACTTAAATTCTTTAACATACACTTTTGAATGGGTATATTATATTTTTGACACATTCAACTTCCAGTGTTGTTTTGTGCTTAGTAATAAAAATATTTAATTAATCTGAATAATCCCAATAATCTGGGTACTTCGATAAATCTGGATATGAATTTAACTCGAATCGGGATTTGAATATTCAGATATTCGGAAAATTCAGATATTTGGATTTGATGCACATCCCTAGTTTTTAGTATTAAACAAGTTGACTATATATCTAATATTTATTAAATGTATTATTGTTATTTTGGTAAAGAAAAATCTTTGTTTAAGATTTTCCATAAATTAAAATTGTTTTTTTTTTTTTAGTATTGTTAAATTATTAATTTGCATTGTATTTTGTATGATTATATTTTTCAGGAGAAATGTTTGATAAATAGATGGGCCTTGTTAGCAGAAAATTTTATTCACACTAAAGCTTCAGGATTAGATAACACTATTTGTACATATGGCACAATGGTTCAATATACAAAACTTAACAGCCATAAATTATTGGAGGCTCCTGAACTAAAAATTCTTTTAATCTATTCAGGTTTGCTTTAAGTATTTTTTTTTTAATTATGATCAAAGTTCTTTAAATTTAGAATCTACTTGTTGATTTAATTTTTTTAACTTTCATTGCTCAATAATGCAAAAAAAATTGAACTGCTTTCAAATATATTAATATAATTGCATGATACATTCATTCATACACCCGTACTTATTATTATTTTATAAATATACAATTAATATCTCATTATATTAAAAAAAAATATATAAAACATTTTATTAAATATACAATGTTTGCTTTATTTTCAGGTGTTGAAAGATCTACTGGAAATGTGGTCAAAAGTGTTAGAACCAAGTACAATGATGAAACTTATCAACTAATTTTCGATGGCATTTTTAATTCTATAGGGCTAATTGTGAATTCAGCTGTTAACGCAATTGATCAAATGGTTCAAAATCCACAACAAGAACTTCAACAAATAAGTGTCTTACAAGTTAGTATCTACCTATTAAATGTAAATATGTAATTTATTAATTGCTATGTATAAAATTTCATTTATTTTTTTATTCTTAGACTCTTATGGATATGAATCAAGGATTACTAATGGCATTGGGTGTATCTCATGAAACTTTAGATGCTATTGTGGCCATATTAAAAAAATTTGATTTACATGCCAAGTTAACTGGTGCTGGAATGGGAGGATATGCTATATGTCTTGTTCCTCCCAATATTCATAAATCTAAAATAGAAACATGTATGCAAGAGTTGAAAATTTATGGTTTTGAATCTAATATTTGTACAATTGGTTGTCCTGGTGTCAGAGTACAGACCAAATGAATCAAGGATAGTTTATTATTATTTTAATACTTTTTTCTTTAATTAGAATTAAATAATATTACAAAATTATAACAATAATGATTTATAAGTTATGAAACACTTAATGTAGTATAAAATATTAACTATACTTGCATTGATTTTTAAACGTATATTGTCTTATATTTACATTAATTTTGAGAAAATAATAGTGTAGTTACTAGTTAATAAACTATGAAAATAAATAACCAATAGCTATATTTTAATATATATAATTTAATATTTTTGTTGTCTTTTAAAATGTATCTAAAATATATATATATGAAATATTGTGTGGTATATATGTATATATATATTATTATGTATATATATATATAATATTTCATATTTGTCATTTGATAACATTCATGTACCTAATAAATTAGTATAAATACAGTAAGTATATTATTTGCATTTAGTTTTTCAGTTAGTTGTAAATATACATTATCTATAAACAATGAAATATATTAATATAACTTTATGTATAAATGTTGAATGATTAAGTACCTATAAAATACTTATTAATTATTATTGACTATTAAACATCATTTGTGTGAAACACATTTGTAAATAAAGAAATTAATAAATAATAATAATAATAATAATAAATGTTAACCTAGTAAACAGGTCACCAAAAATTATTGTTCGTTAGGAAATTCAAAATATTTTACAGAAATATATTTATATCAAGTCAAATAGTTAAATAATTCAATCAAAAAATGTAATGTTCTAACCTATCTTACTAAATAAAAACTTATATAAACATACAACTATACAAGTATTAAACCTAAAATATTTTATGATATTTTAATACTGCTGTACTAATGACCAGATGGTAGGATTGAGTCATTATTAATAGAAAGTTTGCAAAATCATTTGTTTTATTGAAATAAGTAGAAAATAAAATTACAACTGACTGCGTTATTAAGTGTGTGACTATTTGTAAATTCTACACTTGACTTGTAAAATTGTTCACTATATATTTGTACAAATTTTGGTCATCACTCGGCTAGTTCTGAAAACATGCAAATATGCTTTAAAAAATGAACCAAACATGTACTTAAATATGCTCTAAAAAATTATTTTATTTTACTGAAAAATTGACATATATTATATTTGTTTATTAATTATTTTATGATTGTTAATGGTATTTACGTGAAAAAAATTGTATTTTGATTGATTTGAGTCATTGATCAACCTCAATGATTGATTATGGCTCTATTTTTAAAAATTAAATTTATCATTTGATCTAATCGTCGGTAATGGCGAGCCTTATCGCGGAAAATACAATAAATTTCTATAGGCGATATACATCAACTCGTATGAATTTGAATTATCTATGAAAATCGAAAATTGTGGCATGTATAAATACATGTCATACAATGCGCTGATGACTGATATGATATAGGTATGATATAATTTAACCTTTTGTAGCACTTAAAACCTACATACTGCTAAAATATGCTATGAACATTATAAATGGTAAAATATGCAACTTTATGCAAAATAAAATTTAGGATTAAGATTTCTTACATCATGAACAGTAATTTTATCTGACTGTTGATTTATTAACCTTTCTATAAAAAAAAAAAAATATGCAAGTACAAGAATTCCCTAATCCTAGCTATGGAGTTTCATCACAGGTTGCGGGATTAACTCTCTAAACCTCTTGTGAAGGTGAAGTTGTATATCTACAAAAGATACAGAATTCGAAGGATAGTTTGGAGTGTTAGATAAGAAGAATCGAGCGTTAATCTTGCAAGAAGACATGTTGGTAGTTGGTCTCACAACTCTCAAGATGTCATCAAAAATATTTAGTTTATTTTAATATAAATCTTAAAACAGTGTTTCTTAAACTTTTAGATTCTGAACGGAGTGATGGAATCTATTGGTTTTACAATGATGTGCATTTTTTTTTTATTTTTTTTTTTTTGTGTCTGAGGACACGATTTTTGGTAGTAAAAATGCTTCGATTTTCTTAAACAGCAACTTTTCTGAAAGGAAAGTGAATGTAGATGATACTTGGGCGAGTCAAAAATCCAAATTTTTTAATACTTTTTTATAAAATCGAAAGAAACGATAAAAAAATTACGAAAAAATGGGAAATTTTACGCAAAATCACGTTTTTACAAAATACATTTTTTTTAAATGATCTAACTCAAAAACGAAAATACGTCACAACTTGAAATTTTCACCAAATCTTTATATTGGCGTTCTCTATACATGGTTAAGTTTTCAAAGTATTTTGACTTATTTATAGACAATTTAAATTTTCGATTTTTGTAATTTTTTTTTTTTTTAAACACCTATAAAATTTAATTGGCTGACCGAAAACTCTTGAATAAGAAATTTAATACAAGGTTTATAATAAGTTAAAATTATCGTCACTAAAAAATATCGGAGATCGTTTCACTCAAATTTTTTTTATAAGCCCATAAAGCTCAAATTTGTATAAAATGTGTCAAAATCACGATAATTTGCAAGTTATTTTGTAGATAAAAATTTATAAAATGTTTTCTGTTTATACTTAAGGTTCAAAATTTTAACACTAGTTTTTCCATAAGCTAATCTTCAAAAATATATGAAAAAATTTCTACCGGACTTAAAAGAAAAAATTTTATGAATGTTTTAAATTTAAATTTTTACGAAATTGCATTAAAATTCAATTTAATTATAAAATGCTATATTATATACACATTTTAGACAAACATATTAACTCCGTTCAGAATCGTTATTCGTATACGTTGATATCTATCATTGCATTCAAATTTAACAAATCCATTGTAATAATGACCTATCCTATAAACGAGGAACACTCCACCTCCAACTGTACAGCAAAGCGAGGCCCACCCGTTTTTTTTTTATTTTTCCTCTTAATATAATATAAAATTGTTATAGCTCCTATGGACTATGTTCAGTAGCGTATATAGTGGAAGTGGCGTGCTCAGGGGGGAGGGTACAGAAAACCACTTATTAGTTATTAGAGCTCTTTTAGATAGCTATTATATTTTTTATTAGATATGAGCAAAAAGTTATTACATAATAAATTAAATTCTGAATGGAGTGATAAATGTATTGATTTTTCAATGATATGATATATCAATGATATTCAATATTTTAGAGAAATAATAATGCTTCGATTTTCAGTTTCAGCCATTTTTGAAAGGAAAGTCAATCTAGTTGATATTTTGGGAGGTCAAAAGTAAAGATTTATTAATAGTTTATCCACTTTTTGACAAAATACATTTTTTTTAAATGCTCCAACTCAAAGACGGAAGATCACAAATATCTACTTGAAATTTTCACCATAAGTTAATATTAGCATTTTCTATACATAGATAAGTTTTCGAAGTATTTTAAATTTTTTTGATTTATTTATAGATAGTTGAACATTTCGCGTTTTCTATGCATTTTTTTTTTTTGAAATATCGATAAAAAAATTTGGTTGTCCAAAAAAACTTGAAAATCGTTAGTTACCATCTTTTTTCATAAGCGTATAAAGTGCAAATATTGACAAACTATTACAATTTAAATATAACATGATATAATATATTCTAGACTGTCAAATCATCTCAATTCAGAATCGTTTTTCGTATATTATAATGATGCTTATTATTCCATACAAATTTAACACATCCTTTATAATGACTTCCTCTATGATCAAGGTTCACTCCACCCCCACTATACAGCAGAGCACTGAGAGTTCCCGGTTTTTTATTTTTATACTGCAACTAGCAAACAGTCAATTTCCTCATTATTAAAGCATTTGAAAATGTACATAAGAAATTCTATATTGGGCAAGCAAGATTGAATGGTTTAGCTCTAATGGACATTCATTGACAAATTGAAATAAGTACAAAAGATAGGTGGTTTAATTTCTGTTTGGAATAAGTAATATAGTTTCTGGTATAATATTTTTTCTTTTTATTTTTAAAAATGCAATACAATTTTTAGTTTGTTGGTGTTATTTTAATTGAACAACTTTATATTAGTGTATTATAATTTAAATTCATTTTAATCATAGCACAATTCATAAATGTACACAATTATAAGCTAGAAACGATTTTGGAGGGCTTGAAAATTAAGTCTCTTATTTGTGATATTGGTATTGCGATGACAATTTATTTTTCTCCACATCAATTTTGAAATTCCTAAATACGATCTGGGCAATGACTATATGACTGTGGTTTACATAAACTCATGTGAGATAAACTTTTAATTGTATTATTTTGTTCTGTTATGAAAATGTATACCTACAGGCTACACTCTACGTTAAATGAAATTATGATATAAGTATTATAATATACAAATAATGGAATAACAGCTAGAGGATAAGGGAGGTCATCCAGTGATAAAACTACATACATCGTTTTATTTTTATTTATTCGTTTTATTTATTTTACATTTGAATTTAATCATTTTACCGCGTAAAATCAAATGGTTTGCAACATCTTTGAGCGACTGGTCATATGTTTTTTATTGTTCCATCACCCAAAACCATCGATATCCCATACAAGTTACAACCATACTTATTAGTTATAACTTATCGTAGGTTTGTTATGTTACACTCTTTTTTTGGTCAAATTAATTATCCATCAGTCATCAACTATTTTTTGATAAATCCAGTGACCAACTCATAGTTGACTAGCAGACAGTATTAACTCTCCGTTATTCTGTAGGTAAATTAAGACTGTTATTCAATATCCCAGCAGCATCAATCGTTGATATTATAATATATTTTTTTTCTCCTAGACCAGAACCACATTGCTTGATAATATCCATATTTATTTCAAATTTAAGACTTTGTTCAACATCAATTATCATGAGCGATTGGAATACAGTAACGATTTTGAGGAAGAGGCCACCAAAGCCTTCCACCATGAAATCTGAACAGGTGCCTTGATTAATTTTGTAATTTTTTCCTATGAAGTTACGTCTAATTTCAAAATAAAATCTAATTTTTTAGGCCATCAATAAAGCAAGACGTGAAGGTGCTGTTATTGATACTCAAACAAAATGTAAGTATTTATTTACACTTTGAATATGGGTTTTTAAAATTGTTAAATTTCTTAATATTGAAGTGATTGAATCTTGAGTTAAAATTTGTTCTTAATATAAATATATTTGTAACTAACCTTGTTTGATTCTGTAAAAATCCTTTTAACCACAAAATCTATTTATTCTCAGTACAATAATGTATTTAATTCTTTACAATATAGGGGGCGCTGCTACCAACAAACATCAAGTTACTACCAAAAATACTGCAAAATTGGATCGAGAAACTGAGGAATTAAAACATGACAAGGTGCCTATTGATTTAGGTCGTCTTATTCAACAAGGACGACAAGCTAAAGGTCTTAATCAAAAAGATTTGGCTACAGTAAGTTAATTTTATCTATTTAATTATATAATTAACTTATATATATTTTTATAATTTAAGAAAATTAACGAGAAACCACAAGTAATTCAGGATTATGAAGCTGGTCGTGGAATACCTAATCAATTGATTATTGGAAAAATTGAAAAAGTACTATGTAAGTATTAATTTTTCATGATTACTGTTATAATATATTGATAATCTATTCAAATAATAATACAAAATGCTGCGACTTAATTTACTGTAATGTATTATATAAAACTAAATATTATAGAAACTTAACGATACATTTTTTTAGAAGACTTATATTAAATTACATTCAAATTAAGAAGTTGCTGTTACGTTTGTATTCATGAGCTCTTCAAATTACCGATTATTAGCTTATATTCTAAGTGTTATATTCTTGCACCAAAAATAAATAAATTGTAACTTTTCAAGTACTACATATTATTTTTTTTAACTTTAACATTTAAGCATCAATACTCCGAGCAAAAATCTTTACTTTTGTCCCTTTTTTAAAGATTAGAAAAACAAATTTAATTTATAATTTTTTAATTTCAAACTTTTATAAATAAGTGTTACATGATTTTTATTGTTATTTTATATTTCTTTATTTAAAATAAATGTATTAAGAATTTTGTTTTTGATTTAGGTATAAAGTTACGAGGCAAAGATCGCGGCCAAGCACTTCTGCCCCCTAGTGCCAAGAAGTGACGGTCTTGGGGGAGTATTGAAATAAGTCACTAATTTCACATTTACTTTAAATACTTTTAATTTTATTCTAAATAAAAGAAATTTTTGTGACAAAAACATTTACCTTCTATTTTACTTTTACCTATTTATTAAGTTGAAAATAGGAAACGATAATGGTATACTTTCGATTTAAATATTATTAAATTTTTTGTATTAAATACTAAACATAATAATCATATTGTTTTTTTTTTTTTTTTTATGATCTTGTATTTTTTTGATTTATTTGTGTTTAAATAGTACAATCATAGAATTAAAGTGACATATTTAAAATTTACAAGCATAAATTTTTAAGTCTGTTTGTATAGTATACTAAAAAAAAAAAAAATGTGAACCAGTTACTATAATAAAAAGTAAAATATTTGAAGGATATTAATTTATTTCAATAGAATTTTTAAGACAAACAATGAAAAATATATAAATGAAAATCTTCATTATAAACAAATGCGTAATAGTTTGGTTTATTATAGTTGTACAATTGTACAGTGAAATATAATTTTATATGTATTCTTAATGAGTTGTTTCATATGAAGCTATTCTTATAATCAAATATTAGTATTAGAAGATAAAATTTAAAAAAAATAATGTAGAATTAAGATTTGAGGAATAACCCTTAGTAAAAACTATTCTAAAATGAACTTTGAAGTGATCAGTACTCTAGATAAGATTAAGTTTTCAGTTAATTCCGTTAAGTCTTAAAAAAATGAAAAATTCAACAGTGCAGTACATAATTTTACAATTTACAAATTAGCATTGATTTTAAATACTTATAATATTTAGATAAATAATAAAAACAGTTCAGATTTGTGGATGTAAATATTTTTAAATGTAACTTAAGAAATGTAAAACAACTTTTTATACCAATATAATTTGTGCATATAATTGAAAATAAGGAAAGTTAAAACACGTAGATCAAATATGATGACATGACAATTGATAATATTAAACATGTTTTTTTCCTAAATATTTAAATTATTTGGCTTATTTTATGAATTTTACAATATAGATTTACAAGCAATCCTAGTAACAATGGAATCAAGTAAACTAGAAATTTCGCTTTCTGAGTTACCAATTTTATAATAAGATTTGATCAAATTTTCATCAATATTTTCTGAATGTTGCGAAAGATCGGTTTCACTCCCTTTAATACATTTTTCTTGAAATATCTTCATTTCTGGAACATTTGAAAACTTTGATACAAGGGCAACCATCATTTCATCATCTTCGTCATTAGGACTGGTTTCCATTAACGATTTTGAGATCTTATTAGTTGAAGATAAGTTGTATAAAACTTCAGTAACCAATGACCTAGTTTTCATCGATGAATTTTCACTAGCTAAGAAAGCATTATTCACAGCCACTACAATCTGAAATGGATCAACAATAAGTCTGCTACGGATTAATACAGGTGATTTATCTTTAAAAAGACAAGACATGTTTTCTTTTAACCATTTAATATTTTCGACATTGGTGAAATAAGATATGCCTATATACTTCCCATTTTCCAGAGTGTAAGTCTTCATGGTTTCAAAATCTTGTACACTTGAGGATTTGCACAAAACGTAGTACGAACAAGTAAAAATTATTCAATAACAACTAATAATAATTTGGAATATGATCAATATTCATTATTGATAAATTAAAAACCATACAACAAAAAAGAAATATACCAATTAAAATTTCAAAAATAGTCCCTGTTGGTAACTGGTAAGTAGGTACTTTATTTAGTTATAAATTATTATAAAATACAAGATTGTGTTATACATTTATAAATATAAAAACTGTAATACATTAATTGGCTGTTGAACATTTTACATAAAAACCTAACAATACAAGCATGGCTTGGAACATAGATAAGTATATTATGACTTGGAACTTGGAATCAGAATTTGTAACTGTTTAGTGTTTACTGTATAATTATTGCTCTATGACTGTATCACACTACTATCAGTTATCAACAACGAGGATGATTAAGTTGACCGAAACCAAGGTACCGGTGTTTATTTTTAGATCTTTGCTGGTTACTGGTTTATTATTTATCGCGCCTTTCAAGTATGATCATAGATTTATACATAAATCATGATTATAATGAACGTAGGTATCGACGTATTATTGAATTTTAAATGGCTGAACATTAGATGTCGCTGAACGATAAACGCGTAGACCGTATTATTACGGTATACTAATATATGGTAAATAGCGGCGTATCGTCTGGTGGTTTTACATTCATTCTTCCGTAATCAACAATACATTAACTAATCCTAGCGTGACGTTGACGCAGTGGCGGTTATATGATGACTGAAGAATAAGGGGGGTAAGTTAGTGATTACCGTAAAAATTCATATTCCTCCCCCATGACAAAAACCTATATACGCCACTAAGGGGGGGGGGCAAAATTGAATATTGATATACAAATATACAACATAGAAAAACACTAGGGAAAATTGAATAGGAGAGCTCATAACCATTCCCCAATATTTTTAACTAATAAAGTGCACACTTGTAATACAAAAAAAAAGTTTTCGATTACTTATACTCTTACAGTCACAGCAGTCCTAAGGTTTTACGGTGCCTCGAACTCAATATATTTCGGGAGCTAAATAATATTATTTTATTATGATTTATACATTTTTTAACTCATGGATACATAATGTATTATCATAATTATTTATTTATTTGTTGATATATTAAATATACTATCCAGTAAATAGTACATCATTGTTTGAATTTCTGTTACTTATTATTGTTTGTTTTTGTTTATTAAAATTTAAAAATAGACGGTCAATAAATACATATATTATTCATAAATGAATATGTTTTAGAGTTAAATAAAAATATATAAATTTCAGAAGCAGTTCAAACTGAATTAGAAATTTTAAGGTGTATTGCGATCGAATCTGATCCAAGATACAACTATACTGCTCACTGTGTATCTAATAAATGTGAAGTAATAAAATACATTTTGCTATTAGCAAAAATAATGCCATTTTTTCCAGTTGCTGTCCAGTCAGTATTGATATTAATGAAAGAACTTTTAGTAGTTCAAATTAACACAAAGAATAAACTACAAAAGTGACTCTAGATTATATTCACTTTTACTACCAATCATAGAAAAATACATTTTCTATACTTTACATCATTTATAAATTAATTATATGGTATAAAATACTTTAAATTTGATTACACTGTACATAATATATTATAACCTATGTCAACAAATTGGACATTTATTAAGTTCGTTTTCGAAATAATGATGCCCTGGAGAATTACATTGCATAACGCAACCTTGCAATCATCGTTTAAGTTGCATAGCTGAATTGTATATTTTTAAAGTATTAATGGTTAGTGTGAAAAATTGTTTTGAATATGAAATAATAATTAATATGTGATAAGATTGTTTGAGAACAGTATAGGTTACTGGTTAGGTATCTACTACTGATTACCGAGTACTATTACCTATTAAGTCGAAGATTATATTATATAAATACTATTATTTATTATTTAATTATTTAATCCAATTTTGGGATATTTACACAGACTATATTACTTGAATATCTTAAAAGTTTTTCGTAGTTCAGAAAACTTTGTAAAATAGGCAAATGTTAGACTAGGTGCGATATTAATTTGTAATTGTTATTTTGGTTGTCATAGGGAATTGAAACATTTATTATGAATTTTATTTTACACCTATATCATTATATAGTCAACCCAAAATCAGTATAAAATATTTCCTTGGTAACCAGTAAGCAATAAGTGAAAAAAATGATACATCCCGTTCAGAGCCCAAATGGTCATCAACCTTTAAACAAGTGATTTTAAAAAAATCCTTTCTTATTGTACACCTGAAAACATACCCCTGATCATTTCAAGTCACTATAGCTATCTTAGTTTAGACTTTGCGTTGATTATGGATTATGAATCAATAGGATTCCTCCTTTTATATATTATATAGTAATGTGTATACATCCTTTATATCTACTTAATTAAAATTGTTTAAAATCAATACCTACGTAGTATTATATTTGCATAGGTACCTACCTAATTAATAAGTAATTTAAACATTTATTTCGGTGAACTGAACATTAAAAAAAAAGTCCAGAAGTCAACATATAATTTTGATTTTGCTAGCGAAACACTATAATTTTAATATAAATATATAATAATCGATTAACAATAAAACAATAAACTATATGTATAAATAGCCTATATATACTATTTAGTATACGTAACTATAGGTATAAATGTATTTAATTTTTTACATTAGAAAATCGTTATTCGTTATAATTATTATTGTTTAATTCGAAAAATATTAAACATAAATAGGTATCTAAATTTCTAAACAATATTCTAATTCAAAAAAATATATATTTAATGAATTCTATATCTTTTGGATTAGAGTAAAATATGAAGGTCAATGTTATTATTCTTCCTTCCAAAAAGTTAAATCGAGTTTTGGTATAGAGCTGCAAGGTACCAACGGATTTCTGGAAAAAAATTTAAACAAAATATTTAAATTTGATTCAATAATTTTTTATTTTAATTAACAACTACCTATATTAAGATTGCATAACAAATTAAATGATAAAAACAATTATAATATTAATCTCAGGCATTAAATACAATTCGAAATGTAATAAAAATATTATTTTATTTTTAGAAAATGTTCAATGTAATAAAAGTTTGTATAAGTGTATTATCAATTGTCATCATATATATTTGTTTACTAAACTGTTTCTTACCTGATAATAAATTATCAACATGTCATGTATGTGTCATTAAAATGTCATTAAGTTAATTCATAAAAGCACTTACCGAGTACTAGGCACATCAAACGCATTCCGCTGTATGGAACGAATATCTGATGTCATACAGACGGTGAGTGCTAATGTTGTTTTTCGTATTTCATTGAGTTGACCTTATCGAATAAAATAGTAATTTATATATAATGTCAATTGAATAATGAATTATGTTGCTACATAATTTTTTGATGTGTACACATTTTAAAACCTACTAGTTATTCTATAGAAAATACGACAAATTAGCCTTACCTAGGCTAAATGATCCGGGTTGGTCGCCGAATTCGTAAAAAAATCGATCGCCAAATTTCCATCTGAAAAACATTTCTCCGACGATACACTGGAACGTGGAGCCTAATATGGCTCCGGGTCTTGGTTCTTCTAAGATACCGGCAGCGTAGTAATCTATATCGTTTACGTGTTCATACAGGTTGGCTAAAGCGTCGACATTCTTTAAAATATATTTTAGTTAATTATGATTAATTCAATTTATAATGAACTTTGTTTTTAAAAATTCTGGAAACCACCCGAGAATAGGTTGAAAAGTAAATCGATACATTAGGTAATGGTATTTTTGAGTATATATTAAAAATTTACAAAGGTAACCACATGAAAATGCATGAATTAAAAATATAAGATATAAATATACACTTTAAACAGTTTAAACCCATAAAAGTATGTTAAGTAATTCAATCTAATATTCACTTTAATTAAATATAAAATAATGTGGCTGTTGAATCATTCAAAATAGTATCTGTACCGTTTGTGTCTAAGTGAAAAGAGCATATTTTGATACTAATAGTGTTCAAATACGTTTCTGTTCTAATTACTTAAACTTATAAACATATTTAACTCTCTACAGTAAGTATACATTTATACTATGTCACGTGTGATAGATATTGACATATTTACTTTTTCATTGATTTGATCTTTCAAGTCGTCAAAGGAGATTGCCTTTTTCAATCCACACAGTTGTCTGAATTTGTTATAAGGAGGTTCTCCAAAATCCCTTCCACGTTCTATGTCTAATGTGACCAAGTCAAGACCATCCGTTTTGTTTGGGATTCTAAATAGGAATTCACTGACCTATAAGTAAAATAATAATAATAAATACCGCCATAAATGTTTGAATTTTTTGTTTCAGTCCAATTTTAAAATGGTTTTGCTTAGTACCTATAATAGTGAACCTTTTTAACATATAATAATATATATTTTTCTTGATTTGAATTCATTAGTTATATTATAAATATAGTGTTCAGATCAAGAGAAGATGTAAGTATAATATGGGTGTTTAATTATAATAATATCAATAACATATTATTACAGTTACATGGTTGGTTTATATTAATGTTGCTTGATTTTTTCAGGATCTTATAAAGTAATTTACTGATTGACACAAAGGAACACACATACACATACCTCTTTGGTGAAAAATTGATCTTGGTCTTGTGAACGTTGAGTGAGTAGTCCTCTGAGGAAGCTATCGTAATTGTCTTTTCGCTGTACTATCTCGGTTTTAAAAAAAAAATCACTTAAACGTATTTTTGAAGTAACTTTTCTGGCCTCGTTTATCAAACTGCAAACCGATGAAATTGGTGTCAATCAGTACAAAGGATACTAGTAATTAAGTTCGCTAGTTCACATTACAACATAATATTGCTATCAGTCATCGCTATAGCATGATTATTATTATTATCATTTTTACTTGAAAAATCCCGGTATATAGCTGTGGAGTGATCTATAGGCAGCAGCGGTAAAACTAGTGATTGTTGTTGGGTTTAAAAATTGATCGTAATTATTGTTAAAGCCTTCATTTGATGGCAACAAGTTATTTGCTCTTGCATAATTTTTTCCTGTGATTTATGTTTTTTTTTATTAATAAATAATGATTATATAATATTTTTGCGCGTAAGAGGAACCACATTGTTATGGAGCAAATATTTAAAGTATAAAAGGATGACAAAAATAGTGAAATTCCAATTGGATTTTTTCTTCTTTGAGTTATTATAGCACATACCTATAAGTATTGGTACGAATTCATTGTATGTGATGTGCTGGTACATTCCAATAAGCAATCTTCTTGCTTCTTGGTATAAGCGCTCATCTTTCCATGACGGGTTTATTTTTTTGAATTCGTCACATAAAAAGTTATGAAGCCTCAAAAAAGATGTCGATTGCACTACTTGATCAGGGTGTATATTGACTCTAAATGGATCGCCTTTAATAAAATATGATATACACATTATAATAAACAAAATCAGAAAGCAAATATTATTTGAATATAATTTGTATATTACTTTCGTAGAATTAATAAAGGAGTTTGATAATATAAATTAAAACAATCTGAGATTAGAATATAAACTGTACCTACTAATTATAAGCGGATATTTGGTCACATTCATGGGGGGCTTGATAGTTTTGTCTTATCCATTAACGTAAACACTGAAGTTTAGTGACTAAACAGACATTTATAGACGCTTCAAACTACTTGAAAGTGGTAGTGGCTACTCTTACTGTAATATACCTGAGCACCAAATATATACATACATAATAGGAACACAAAATATTAACTATTGGTAGCTACTAATTTTTATTTTTATTTTAATTATATAAACCTATTGCGTTGTGCAAATATATTAATGTGAGTATTCTAGACCATTCTCCGATTCTCGTATTCCATCAAAATAAAATAAGAATTATAAAATATCAAATATGAAAATATACAATTTATTTTTACGTCTGGTTGTTTGGTGTGCGCTTAATTACGTTCTGGGGGGGGGGCTGAAGTCCCCCAAGTCCCCCTCCAATATCCACCTATGTTACTAATACAAAACAAAATTGTAATAGTTAACTGTAGTTAAAAAAAGAGTCAAAAAATGTGATAGATAAAAGATAAGAAATAAGAGATACGCTTCGTTAAAGGAGTAAGATCTAGATGTAAAATAAATACCAACCACTTTGTTTGATTTAAGTACACTTAATATAGAGAAAGCTATTTGAAAGATGTGAGAAAAGTTATTTTAATTTTGTAATGAATACCTGCTACACAATTTTTATTTCGTCGTATTATACCTATTCATATTATTTTTATTTTTAACTAAAAATGTTTTTTGACACTAAAACTTATTCAATTTATTGTAATTTTTCCCTACATTTTAAGTTTACACGTTAGTATTTCATTTAGGTATACCTATATGGCTATATTTATTTTGTTTCGCATAAATTGTTGTAAACTACATACTTTTTTTTTTTTTGCAAAAATAATAGAAAATTATACTTGACAAAATTAACATATAATTATGTCTTATACATGCATATTAATTACCGGACGTGGAGCACACTGTATTATCGTTAGTCACGGTGCAAGTTCTTCCTCCTTTTTTGGCATTGGGTAAGAATGATTTTCCATTAGGCATCACTTGATTTCTAAGCTTGCCATTAAAAAATGTTCGTAATGAATTTGCCGTATCATCGTCCGAGCCGTATACAAACGAAGCGTCAAGAAAACTAGTAACTGCGATTATCTAAAATAAAATACAAACACATATATATTAGAGGAATATAAATTATTATTTTGTACTTATAAGCAACGATCATAATAATTCAAATTAGAAGTGATTTAAGTGAAGTATGTGATTATAAAAATAAAGACTTATAAAAAATATTGAAATAGTTGTAATAATATATTTTTATTTTTACCTGTCTGACCGGCTTGATATTACAACCTTGATCTGCTGTGTCGAGTGTTCGTGGAGCTGTGAAACATCGATTTTTTGAATCAGGATCGTCGCGTGGCGTTATAATTGGTAGACATTTTTTCGGTAAAAGTTGTAATGAAGTACCATCCGGATTGCAACATTCAAGAATACTGCCGTTATCTTTTGTATAAAATATATTTTAATAATAATTCAATAAATTGGTAATTTTGGTGTAAAATATAATCGATATTGAAACGTTACAAATCACTCAATATTCCTAAGTAGTTCAGAATAATTTCTTACTGTCGACTTGGAAGTATTGGAAGACTTGGAATTGAATTGAAAATTTTAATAAGTCGAAAACAGTTTAGAGTTATTTTATGTATGTTTAATACTCTAAAGGTTTATTTTGGGTGAATTATTATTTATTTTTAAAATTTAACTCGTAATAGGTAGTCGATTATTTAGGTTGATATTGGCTTAACGTTTGAACATTGTAAACTTATAAATTACAATCTAACAAATTGATGAATCAAATTTCGTACAAGCGTTTAAGATTTTAATCATTATTTTAATCATAACATAATAGTTTTACAATAAAACCAATAGTTTTGACTACTTACTGGAGACTTACAGTAAGTACTTCAATTTTCTTTTCATTTGGATATTATGTTAACATGTCTTATTTTTTACCAAATATTAACTTGTATTATGAGTTATGAGTCATGTCATTCATGGGTCATAACTTATGACCCATGCATGACATTGGTGGTAGCATATCAAAGTAGGTACATATTTTAAGAACGTTTAACTTTTTGAAGTATGATTATTATTATTTATTAGGTGTTCATCATATAATATTCAGACTTCATATCAGTTTTGAAGCTCACCACATTTTGTTTTAATATAAACTACCTAATAATATTAGTATATTGATATAGACGAACTATTGTTGTAGATTCTTAAATTCTATAATCATCACATCTATGTGTAACAATATTTGATCTATAAAACGTTATGCGTTGGTAGGTACTCCGTGAAGACTCACTAGAACGTTTAGGCAACGCGAATTCCGTATCATGAGCAATAATTTGACCGAATTGCATGGCATATAAACTATGTTTAGGTGCGGGTCTGTCCAAGTCTTGAAACAGAGTCGTTCGTATGTGTCTGGAATTCGGCAGTTCACGACCTGATATAGATTTCCTCGGTTGATCAACACCTATACACAATCGTAAATTGTCCGTTGTACACTATATATACCGATAACGTATAATGAAACCTGTGTGTACTTTACCGTCCGAGTAGTGTGCCTGAATGATTCGCGTGTTGGCCGTACCGGTCTGTCCCCAAACTGGAAACTGTAAATTGTTGCAACCACCGTCTATGGTTCTGAAACGAGCAGCGGAATCGCACTTAGGCGCGGGAAAACATTGATCGGCCAGATCGATATCCGACGGTCGTAAAAGTCCAATAGAATTTGACGGGTCCATCAGCGATCTGAAAATCATTTTCATACAAACACATGATGTATTAGAAAGAAAGTCGTATCACATTCACAATGTTCACTCACGGTATCCTCGACGGATTCGGATCCACCCCCTCGTCATTGGTTACAATATTGTTTTGCGTCTCCGCAGCCTGTGGTGCTTCGTAGTTTTTTCTCAGAGCGTTTATTGCGTGTATACAACGTGCTCCTGGTGATACGTTGGTACCTAAACGTAGAGGTGTATAGGACGTGCTGTTAATAATGAATATAGTCTATGGCCACGAGATATTTGGTTCCAAAATATAAAAATATAAACCTTACCTCCATTTTGTGTGTTTCCTGTGTTTCGTTGGGTAAACGCATGTGTTCCGCCGAGAATTAAACTCACCAATAAAATCACTGTAGCTCTCTCCATATCAAAATGTAAACCTACGATTCTCGACATTAAACACGACTGAACACTAAAATATATTTGGTTCACAAGTGACCCTACTGCAATTATTTGTCGATTAAATTTATCATGTTTTATGTTTCCATTTCAATTATGTATACACACACACACACACACACACACACACACACACATATATATATATATATTTATAAAATGTATAATAATAATATATTTAAACTAAATAAATATAAATAGGTATACTTTTTCAAGAAAAAATCAATTTGTGCAGTAAACAATACTATCACATGAATTTTTTTTAGGTAATGCTATACCTTTTGAATTTCAAATAGTTATTCACTGGCGATTAGAGTTCTTTAAGCTAAAAACGATTAAAAATGTTTGATAAACCAACCATGTCGAGCTACACGTGACAATTAAAGTTATATTGTAGTATATATAATTTATGTGTTTTAAAAAAGGACAGAGATAGATAAACAAAGCACGCGTACGCGCGCATCATGCACGTAGGATTATTCTATTTAGGCTGATATACAAGATATAACAAATAAAGTCACTTATTGTACTGATTGACTGACTGATTCATCATCGTCTATAGTCCGGCACCTCTGGACGAATTGGGCTGACATTTTACATGCAGATAGCTAATATGATGTAGACAAACACTAAGAAAGGATTTTTAAAGTATTTTCAAAGGTCGATGGCAGTTTGAGCTCTGGACTCAAATACATAATTTTTCATGCAGGTTATTAAGATGATATTAGATTCTGAACGGAGTGATGGAATCTATTAGTTTTACAATGATGTGTTTTTTTTATTTATTTTATATTTTTATGTCTGTTATCACGTTTTGGAGCAATAAAAATGCTTCAATTTTCTTAAACAGCAACTTTTATGAAAGGAAAGTGAATATAAATGGTACTTGGGCGAGTCAAAAATCCAACTTATATATTACTTTTTGAAAAAATCGAAAAAAACGATAAAAAAAATACGAAAAAACAGGAAATTTTACGCAAATTCACGTTTTTACAAAAAACATTTTTTTAAAATGCTGTAACTCAAAAACGAAAAACCACCACAACTTGAAATTTTTACCAAATCTTTATATTGGCGTTCTCTATACATGGTTAAGTTTTCAAAGTATTTTGACTTATTTATAGACAATTTAAATTTTCGATTTTTGTAAATTTTTTTTTTTTTAAACATCTATAAAATTTAATTGGCTGACCGAAAACTCTTGAAAATTTAATATAAGGTTTATAATAAGTTAAAATTATCGTCACTAAAAAATGTCGGAGATCGTTTCACTCAAATTTTTTTTATAAGCCCATAAAGCTCAAATTTGTATAAAATGTGTCAAAATCACGATAATTTGCAAGTTATTTTGTAGATAAAAATTTATAAAAATTTTTCTGTTTATACTTAAGGTTCAAAATTTTAACACTAGGTTGTCCATAAGCTAATCTTCAAAAATATATGAAAAAATTTCTACCGGATTTAATAGAAAAAATTTTATGACTGTTTGAAATTTAAATTTTTACGAAATCGCATTATAATTCAATTTAAATATAAAATACTATATTATTATATACGCATTTTAGACAAACATATTAACTTCGTTCAGAATCGTTATTCGTATATAATGATATCTATCATTGCATTCAAATTTAACAAATCCATTGTAATAATGACCTATCCTATAAACGAGGTGCACTCCACCCCCAACTGTACAACAATGCGAGGCCCACCCATTTTTTTTTGTTGATTTTGTGTTGATGGATATAAAGTACCTAGTAAATGTTGCAATATTATATATTAGATATTATAAATTTATAATTCTTATTACTGATAAATCAAACTCTGGGCAACGTAGGGTAACGAATAGCTACTATAGTAGGTATAATATTATAATTAGAGAATTATGTATTTTTTGGAATGTTTTTAAATCGATCAAGTTGTAAATGGTTTTCAAACTATTACATTATAACTATCACATTTGTTATAATTTCGTTAATGATTTATTTTTAAATTTTTTTTTTTTTTTGACTTTGTATGATTTAATAAACAAGAGTCGACAAACATAAAATAACTCTAAAATACTTTTAACAAAATTGAGAAGTCGATTAGAGGAAAGTAGGTGAAGACAATACCTTTAATAATTGTACTTGATGTTTTTGCATTTTGTACTTAGAAGTGCTAAGATTAAACCTGCAATTATAAATTATTTCATACAGTATTGAAAGCTTTATATTTATTATTTATCGGACTAAAATTTAACGCAGTAATATTACATTTTATACAAATTAAAAATTAAATAAGATTATTAGAATTTTTTGTAGTTCTGTATATAGTTTAATCATATTATCTTTAAATAACCTATTTTGAATTTTTTACCGTTATTTTTAGTTTTTTCAGAAGTTTGAAACATTTTTGACGTTGCGTATATAATATATATTATATTGGATTACGTGAGATACCTATGATAGATAAAAAATGATTTATTCTACAAATTAAATTGTAATATTTCTATTTTCTCATATAGTAATAGTATAATATAATTGCATACAACTCGTTATCAATTGCAATGTTCGAGTATAAAATAATTTACGTGCTGATTGTTTAATATTCAGTTATTCTAATTTATTTAAGAAACCGTAAGTATTTTACTTATCATCATATACATTGATATTTATTTAAATTTAGTCGAGAAAAAAGGGGTCTACGGCAATACTTTTAACAAATACTTACATATAGATAAATAAATAGGTATGGGTAAATATGTTCATGACATTCATTTATCACTAATCAATTATAACTTAGAAGTAAGGAATTAAATAGTCGGTTAAAAGGTCGGTTAATTGCTGAATGCGATATGTTTCATCTTTTTCAAGAGGGACAAAACACCATTTATTATTTTTTTAACATTTAAAATTGTATTACACTTGTTGTTTTATATATTATGTCTTTTCAACTTTTTAGATTCTGAATAGAGTTGAGTGAATTGAATGTACGATGATTTGTGTTTTTTTCTTTGTTATCATATTTTTAAGCAGTAATAGTGCTTCGAATTTCTTATTTAGCTAACTTTTCTGAAAGGAAATTGATATAGTTTTCAAAAATATCAGGAAAATCCCCCAAAAAAGTAACGGAAAAACGGGAATTTTTAGATAAAATTCATTTTTTTTATTTTAATATATTTTATTGTAATAAAAATAACATAGATGGTATAAATTAAATACAAAATAAACATCTTTTGTTACAATAAATATCTACTTCCTATGAGCATGCTTGAGGTGGAGGTAGACGTAGAGAGATGTATTATTAGGTAATAAGTAGGGCTCGGAAGTTGCATATTTTTCTATATGCTCTCAATTTATAATAAACCAAGCTAGAAATCCGAGCTAAGCAATGGTGTGTTTAAAAATGAAAAATGTATATTATACTGCATATTTTGTCAATTTTAGGAAAATAGTACATATTCCAATGATTTTCATGGGCATACTGTGCATATTTTATATTTTCCAAAAATTTTATTTTTGTCTTCTTCAACCTATATGTATTTTAAATAATACTAATCAATGAACGGACGGAAAAGTTGACCGGCAATGACTTAAAGTTTTATAAATTTGTTCCGATGACATCAATTAAAGTTGAAAGAAGTTTCTCTAGGTACAAAAATCTTCTATCAAATAATCGTCGGTCATTTGAAGTTGAAAATCTCAAAAAAATATTGGTTGTTCAATGCAAACTTAACAGGTACTTATTATAAAACATGTATTTACTTTATTTTTAACTGTTTAGTTCAATAAGAATTCAAAACGCCAATCTAAATATAAAATTCTAAATGCGCTAGAAAATTATTCACAAGTTGATGTTTTTCAAAGCTTTTGACCAGATAGATCAAGCTATTATTATTGACGTTCTTTATAAATTTAGCTTCGATGAACCACTTCTTTCTTGGTTCAAATCGTATTTATGTATGAGAAAGCAATGGGTAAAAATTTTTGACTGTCGCTCGGCAGTCACGAACATAACATTGGTTATCCCACAAGGTGGGCATCTCTCTTCTATTCTATTTGCTTTTTTTATTAATAACTTGAGTACTAAGAGTACTTGAGTACTCTTAAGCGTTACCGCTTCTTGGCATTCGTTGTTGACGTTAAACTATTTTTACAAATCAATTCTGAAGAAGACTGTCTATGCCTACAGAGCGAACTCAGTAGCTTATCTTCATTTTTGGTTGGGTGATCATGGGCTCTCTCTAAACGTCAATAAATGTCAGGTTATGCCTTTCACGAAACGCATATCGCCCATCCTTTATGATTATTCTTTAAACAACCATTCTCTGTCAAAAGTTTTCGTTAATAAAAATTTGGGTATCTTTCTAACAACTAATTTAGATTACCACACCCATATTGAACACATCACTTGTAAGTCCCTAAAAGCCCTAGGTTTTATTAAATGCTTCTCTTCTAATTTCAAGTTAACCTATTCCCTTAAAAGCTTTTACTGCGCAATTGTAAGACCAATAGTTGAATATGGATCAATTCTTTGGAACGCTTGCACATCTTCTGACTCTTTTTAGCTTGAGAGAGTACAGCGTAAATTATTCAATTATGCCTCCTTTTGCCTCAAGATTAATCACCAACTTCACGATTATTCCCTCGTCTTACACCATTTAAAACTAAATTATTTTTTTGACAGAAGAGTTTTAGCCAATTTCAACTTTCTAAACAAATTAGTTAATGGCTTCATTAACGCACTCGAGTTTCTTGCAGAGGTGAATTTTAGGGTTCCATGCAGATTTTCCAGACTATGTGCTCCCTACTATGTACTTTGTTATTTCACAAACTAGGGTCGTAACCACCCTATCAACCGTATTTAATTGCATATTTAAAATAATATTTGTATATTATAATATTGCATATTTAACACATTTTTTTTTAACATATTTTACATTTTTCGATGCATATTTTCCTCTTTTTAGCTCCTATAACATTGGAATCCTAGTATTAAGTATGAACAACATTAATAATCTATAAATAACATCAGAAAATTAATTTAACAAATAAGATCGGAATTTTTTTGAGAAAATATAATAACCATTATTGATAATGAAAATTACGTACTAGGAAATTATTATTTTTAATATACTATACGCTTGTATTACGGTCGTGGTACACCTACAGCTTATTCGTGGTATACTAGTTCGCCGTAGAACATCAGTTGAGAACCATTGGTTTAAAACTAAATAGTCTAATTATATTTTAGTCGTGATAGTATCTGAGTTTTATTGCTGGGTGATGTCATTGTATAAATATACTACGTAAATATGCTAATTATAAACACCATTATAGATTCTAAAAATATGTTAAAAAAATAATTAATAAGAATGAAACTTACATCAAACTTTGACGCTTACAACATTGTTATAAAGGAATGTTATCACTAAATGGAAAATATGTATGAATTTGGTAGTTTCGCTTACAACACCATTATATTATAGCTATAGTGTCACTTATTGTAAACATGTTGAGTACAGAACGTAACCTTTTAACCGAAAAATTATTATATAAGCCAATATGACATAAAAAATTTCAAATACAATTATTTTAGTACTATAGGTGGTTATAAACTCATGACCATAGTGACTTTCAAGTATCGATCAAGTCAGAAGACTTATAGTAATTTAATAATGTATGTGTTTCGGGCATTTATACAATTAACAGGAATTGTTTATCAATTATTCAAATTCAACGAGACAGTAAAAATGTATGCACACATGACATGCCATAGTATAATGTTTGTTGTTTTAAATAGGGGTCGTGGTTATACACGATTATAAGAGTACACGTGTACACGTAACCCGGGTACCCGGGGATTAAAAATATATTAATATCCGTGTTTTTTATACATGGGTATTTTATACCCGATACACAAGTATTTAATACCCGGGAAGTAAACACTAGACTGCAGTGTAACTTTATTAATTCAGTTAATAAATATATATCGAAATAAAATTATTTCATAAACTTATATTTTTTACTATTTTGAGATAAAATCCCTAAATAATGACATAGGTACAAATTAAAAATTATGTTATCCATTAAAATTCTACGCTATATCGTTAGTTATACATTTGTAATATTATATTCTTATATACGATTATATTAAACGGGTTTTAGCTTTTAAACCAATAAACCCAAAGTTATCTTATCGCCAACTTTACGGCTTTACTGGCTTGTAAAAATATTTTGTGAATTTTAAGATTGTTTTGTACTTTGTAGTGTATGACACGTCGTTTCGTATTCACGGTTGTACGTAGTTTCGTTATTTTAGTTTGAAAGATGAGTTATCGGTCAAAAAGTTGGGTGTGGTAATATGGTAAACGTCAGGGTGATAGGGCTTTTTGTAGCTTATGTGATGATAAATCAAATAAAGAGTTTAGTTGTGCTGGTGGGTCAACAGGATCATTTGGAAGACATTTAAAAGTAATTCATAACGTCGGAAGAACTATTCAAAATCAAAGGTATGTATTTGGGATTTTAATTATTATAGAAATTTATTATTATTATTATTATAGAAAGTTGTAATTTTTAAGTGATTAATAGTAAATACTAAATACGTATAATATTTATTTATTAAAATAATGTATCCGTAGGGCTCATATACAGTGTGATTCCTTTTAAAGGTAACACTAAATAATTCTATCCAGTGACATCGGATTAATATGCAGTTTTCGGGAGGAGATAGGGAATACATATTTCTTGATGATTTTTACATTTTTAGATCTTTCCGTGTGCGCATGCATAATACAACTTGCATTTTTTTCGATTTTTTTTACATTTTTTTTTTATAATTCTTGATAAGAAAAATTTGGCTAGTACAAAATACTTCAAAATTTAATAGAAAATTTTACAGAAGTTGTTCTTACTTTCATTTAAATATTATTCAAATCTACAAGTACAATTATTTTTTATAAGCGTTTTAAAAGCAAATATTGACATAATATTTCGATTTAAATATATTATAATTAAACAGTGTGTTTTAATCAAATGGTAACATGAAATTTTTTGAATCCGAATCTGGTATTAAAAATAGGTGTTGCCATTTAAAAAAATTCAAAAAATGATAGAATACAGAAAATTGAAAAATGTAGCAAAAATCTATTTTTTTTAAAATTTAAAATTGCTGTAGTTCAACTTTGATTGCGCATGCGCACAATAAAAGAATTAAAAATTTGAAAAATATCACAGAATGTGTATTTTGAAATTCCCTAGCTCCCTGAAAAAACCCCATTTCAATATAAGGTTCTGAATGGTGTTTCTCAACTGCTGGAAATATAGTAACGGCTAAGAGAAGTTGTTTGGCACTCGAGACGGTAAATATGTTGGTTTTCCTTTACCAGAACAAACAATTATTGTAAGGAGATCGAGTGTGAATCGTTGTTGGTTAATTATTTATTTATTTATTTATTTATTTATTATTCATTATTGATAATTTACATATTATTATTATTGTTATTATTTATGTTACTATTTCATTATTTGTTTAAACAATTTGTTACTTATTTCAATTATTATTTATCACATTTTTTAAAACTGTCTGGATTAATTTACTTAGTCGAGTGTGATTTGTTGTTGGTTTATTTTTCATTTATTTATTTATTATTCATTATTAATAATTTATATATTATTATTATCATTATTGTTATTATTTATATTACTATCTCGTTATTTGTTTAAACAATTTGTTACTTATTTAAATTATTATTTTTCACATTTTTTAAAACTGTCTGGATTAATTTATTTAGTCATTGTTATGACCTATATTTCATGTATCTATAAAACAAAATATTACGTACAATTACAACACAAAACTAATTTATTTATTTATAATTTATATTTTTCAAAAGGAAATCTAATTATTTAAGTACATATATAAAAATATTGTTGTAGTTCAGTTGTATGCTACATTTATATTACAGCATGGGTACCCGTGTAGTTCATTACACGTGTAATGGCGAGTCCTAGTCTTAAAACATAAATCCTTTATTCAGTTGGAGATAAAAAATATAATTGAAAACATAAAAAATATAATTTGTAAATATTTTTTTAAAATTATTACACTTTTAAGTGTTATGAACATACTTAACAATTTTCTATGTCATATTTTTATTGAATATTTTGAAATTTTTGATTGCGTATGAATTTATCATAGCACCTAGTTTATGATTACTTTACATATTACTTTATTGGTTTTCCAATGTAAATTGAGTCAATTTAACTAACAAATATTTTGAAATATTAAGACAAGACAATATATTTGTATTTAATAATAAATAGTTATAAAAACTATTTGATTTTAATTATTTTTCTTTCCAGGGATCCAAATTCAATTTTGATATACTTTTGCAAGGTACCAATAGATTACTGAAAAAAAAAAATAGAAACCCCGTATGTAATAATTAATATTAATCTTATAGAATATTGATCATTATGTTATTATGAATAATGTGTTCCTTTTGAGTTATTATTTTAATTTTAATAAAGTACTGGAATCTGGAATTCAAATGAACTCAATTTGTAGATATTTGTATTTAAAAACAAAAATTGGTTATTTCTAAGAGATTCAAATTCAATCAAAATGTTTTGATTACCTATTCATCAAGCTATGATATTTGCATTTAATTTTGAAAAAAAAATTTATAATTAATAATATTGTAATAATTTGCATAGTTTAGAACCTTTTATGAAATATCATAGACTGTATTTTACATTTTCACGTTATCAAAATATATGATGTTTATATTTAAGTAGTTTGGTGTAAAATCGGTGATAATTTATGCTAAACATTAATAAAACTCACCTATTACTTGGTACATCAAATGCATTTCGTTGTATAGTTTGAATATTTGATGTCATGCACGTAATGAGAGCCAATGTCGTTTTCCTAATTTCTTTAAGTTGATCTGTTACGATGGAATAATAATAAAAAAAAATAATAATAATAGTGAATAATGATAATAAGTAATAAAATGTTATGGTTAGTAAAATTGAATGTTTCGTCTACTCTCCACGAATAATATTGTTATTGATGTAAGTCGACTACACATTGGAACATTTTTTACCTGCACTGAAAGAACCGGGCTGGTCGCCAAATTCGTAATAAAATCGATCTCCAAACTTCCACCTGAAAAACATTTCTCCGACGATGCACTGAAACGTGTGGCCTAATATTGCTCCAGGTTTTGGGTTTTCTAAGAGACCAGCTGGATAATAATCAATATCGTTCACGTTTTCATATAGATTAGCCAAGGCGTCAACATTCTTGAAAATACATGATGGACGAATTATATTACTATATTTTCTCTTCATTAGATTGGCATGCAGATCAATAAGCTAAATATTTTGAAGCTGAACGTGAAGTATCAAACTTACCTTTTTATCTATTTGGTCGGTCAAATCGTCAAAGGTTTTTGCCTCATTTAGTCCACACAGTTTCCTGAATTTATTATATGAAGGTAATCCAAAATCTCTACCACGTTGTATATCAATGGAAACCAAATCGAGACCCATTGTTTTGTTCGGAATTCTAAATAAAAATTCACTGACCTAAACGAAATGTCAATGATACCTTAATTCATTTTTTGTGTGGGTATGTTATTTATAAATACATTTTTATGTTAATAAGATTGCATTTTTTCCATTTGAATAATTTTTTTGTAATTTTACGGTACTTTTCACAATGACATGTAGTAAAATTTACCTCTTCTGTGAAATATTGATCTTGTCCTTGTGCGTGTTGAGTAAGCATTCCTCTCATGAAGTTATCGTAGTTTTCTTTCCTTTGTACTATGTCCGTTCTAAAATAAAAATCACTTAGACGTATTTTTGACGTCACTGATTTGGTTTCGCTGACCAAACTGTAAGACGATATAATATTGTTTATGAGAACAAATTAATTAATTTAAGAAACAATTTGTTTTTTGTTAGTGTCACTAAGCAATTTTTTATTATTGATACAGTAAAGTTTATCAGTGTATTATATTATAATATTAAATATACACTATATTAACATAATATTACTCGATAAATCCTTGTATGTAGCTATGAAGTGATCTGAAGGCAGCAGCGGTAAAGCTGGTTATAGTGGTTGGGTTTAAAAATTCATCATAATTGTGATCAAAGCCATCTTTCAATGGCAGTAACTTGTTTGCTTTAGAATAATCCTTTCCTATAAATTAAATTTAGTAAATATTAGTGTATAGTATTTATTTTACTTAAATAAATACTTTCCTGAATTTAGTTTAATATAAGTATTACAGTATCATAATTTATGATATAATAATAACATACAGGTTCCTATGATTTATCATAAAATATAAATGCAATGTTTAAACACTGTTAGCCCTTCAAGTAATTATTCAAAAAAATTACTTATATATCATAAAGTAAATGTTTGTGGGATTTAACAATTTTTAAGTGAATATAAATCATATACTCAATTTGTTATCTTTATTATTCATTTAATTTATTGATTATATTTATTGTTCAAATATGTATATAACAATGTATTAAAAAGTAATATTACTCAAAACCTAGCACTTCTGTGACTTTTGCATCATCATGACATCATTATATTGTATAGAATATGATTTTGCTTAGATTATTTCGACAAAAATTGTGAGTTCTTAAGTTACCAGTTGCAATCAAGTATATTTAATTATTTATAGTGACCATGATAAAACTTAGTACTACTTTAATGAAGATGTGTTCGCAAAATCATATTCCATGCATAATGGTGTTTGATCATAGAAATCATAATTTTTATTGATTTACTTCCACGTCTAAGTATAAATTTATAAATAATAATACATCGTAATAATAATTCTGATTATATAGAAAGTCAAATTTTAAATTATTATATTTTTAAATATGGATTCACCTTACCTATTAGTATAGGAACGAATTCGTTGTACGTAACATGTTGATACATTCCAATGAGTAATCTCCTGGCTTCTTGATAAATTCGTTCGTCATTCCACGATGGATTTATACTTTTAAATTTATCACACAAAATGTTATGCAGTCTCAATATGGAAATAGTTTGAACTGATATATCTGGATGTTGGTTTACTCTTGCATCGCCTATTTTAGTAGGTAAAAAATAAAAGTAATAACTTATTAGTTATTATAGTTATTACTTTTAAGTTTAATGATAAGATAAATATTTTTTTATAAAAATTATGTAGATACATACTTCTTTACGCACACACTAGAATAAATATCTAACTTCATGATTGGAATAAAGAACATTCATATAACACATTTATTTTTAAAAAATATATTTCTTAGGTATAGAAAATATTAGTAATTTAATACTTAAAATGTATTTATTTTTACGCTTTCTGGATTAATTAATAACTTATGTAAATATAATCATTATTACAATTAACGGTTTGGTTTTTATATAAATGAATGAATTATTGACATGAAAAAAAATAAAAAGGAAGGTCCTCAAGAGGGTCAAGAGGATGTCACACCCACATATGTACCCACCTCCGTCTACAAACGTACAACATTTAGTAGAACTTAATTTGTGTTGTTAGCTTTGATATTAACGTAAACTAACCATCATACATCATGTGAAAAATATTATTTGTTCTTATATGTTAATTATTTACGATGATTTAATTTTTAAGTGAGCTATGAATTTTTTAAATTGTAATATTTTACATAATTATAACTCGCTTATAACCAAAATAACCGTTGTAGAAACACAGATAATGTACTTCCTTTTAAGTTAGATTTTTCATATCAATGGTTCATTAATTTACATAAAAACCAAACCGTTAATAAAAAAAAAGATTATACTTACGTAAGTGATATTAATTTGATAATAATATTACCGGAAACGTAGCACACTGTGTTATCCTTCGTCACATTACAAGACTGTGTTGCATTCTTTACATTGGGTAAGTAGGATTTTCCGTCTTGCCCCACTTGACTTCTGAGTCTTCCGTTAGTAAAACTTCGCAAAGAACGTGCTGTCTTATCATCTGAACCATATAACAAAGAAGCGTCAAGAAAACTGGTGACTCCAATTTGCTGAAAATAAAACCAATACAAATAATAAATTAAAAATATTTGTTAAGTGATTTATCTTTCTAGCAATATGATAATAATATCAAATGTATATTTAGTGTGTAAAATTAACAATGAATGGTACACAAAAAAAAGCGTTTAAATCAAAAATACGCTTCGTTCGTGGAATGTAGAATTTTTAATGCGAAATATAGAATAATACGCTGCACCAATACATACTTTTCTGACTGGTTTAATCGGACAACCTATGTCCGCGGTGTCAGATCCTCGTTGAGTGGAATAACATCGATTTTTCGAATCAGGATCGTCTTTAGGGGTCGTGATTTTAAGACATCCTTTTGGTAGCACCGCTGGAGCAGAACCATCTGGATTGCAACACGCTAACGGTTTTCCATCACCTATTATATTAAACATTTATAATATGTTTGTAGTATAGGCTACTTTATAAGCTTATTGTTAAGTTTAATGTTATAACGTTATCGGAATAAAGGGCCACAATTTATTTTGGTTTCAATGATTTCGAACATCCTATTGAATTCCACCGCTTATTTGATACATGCTATTAACATAGGCAATTAATAACATTTAACAATATTTATGTAAAATGCGCTTATAGTATTGAGTACTTATATTATAATGTATGACTGTGACATAGTGTGACAGGACAGCGAAAACCCAAGGTTTTGTGGCTCACACGAATACTCACCGGAGGCACTGTTCCGCACTGCGAATATAGAACTCGTTGGAAAGACCGCGAGACTCACAACTAGACACATTTTTTTGGTAGGCCCGGTTTTTAATGTAAGGATTACCAATGAATATTTTTATTGAATAATAAGTAACAGAATACCGTATACTATATGCATTTATTTTAAAACTTATAGTATGAAATAAAATGATTAAAAAGAGAGCTTTACTAAAATATTTTTAAATCGAAAATTCCAATTTTCTTTTTTTCATTGACATAAACTCGTCTATTATGGTAGATAGATTATCTATTAATTTTCCACTTATTTCTCTTTCAATAGACAAAAAAGTTTAATTATTTAGTCTGCAACTTGTTATCGTTGATTTCAGAAATAAAAATGTTCAAAATAAAATACCCAAGTTTGGATGAAAAAAACATAGGTATTATGGATCGATTAAAAACCATCGGGATTTATTTTTGTTAATTCAAACCCTGTTTACACTATATAAATTTTATTATTTTGAATACATATTATTGTAATATAATCTAAACATTTAATACGATATAAAACATTTATTTTGGAGAAAAGTGGGTAGGCTCGGGCCTACCAGGCCTATCCGCTGGCTACACCACTAGCCGCGAGTTTTCATGCACTATGGCCAAGGTCTTGCTTAACGGTATTGCTTCTAATCTTTTTTGGTTACGGTCAACCTTCGGTGCTTAACCCTGTCAATAGGGGAGCTATATAACTTCATGCTATAAAATATCATGTATGAAGGTAAAACCAAAATAATATTATACGAGCAACTTATCTATGTATTTCAGCTGATCTTTTCAGTAATCTGCTTTCCTCGTTTAAGCTTTTTTTAACAATACCTATTATGTCCGGGTAAAGTTTGCTTGAAAGAACTTACTTGAAGTTTTGGATATTGTCAATTCCGTATCGTGCGCAACCATTTGGCCGAATTGCATGGTATATAAATTATGTTTAGGAGCTGGTTGGTTCATGTCCTTGAACAGAGTTGTCCGTATGTGTCTGGCATTCGGCAGTTCACGACCGGATTCAGATTTTCTCGGCTCGTCTTTACCTTATCATTTGTAACATTAATCGTATAATACGAAGTATATAATATTTAATGAATGCCCAATAATGCATTGTTTCCGATCGTAATGTATTAATGTATTATTATATACCGTCTGCGTAGTTCGCATGAATAATACGTGTGCTCGCCGTGTTCGCCTGTCCCCACACTGGGAATATTAAATTGTTGCATCCGCCGTCGATGGACCTGAACCGAGCAGCGGGATCGCACTGGGGTTTGGGAAAACATTGGTCAGCGAGATCGATGTCTTGTGGTTTTAGCAGTCCGACCGAAACCGACGGATCCATCAGCGATCTGTGGATCACAGCGACACGTTATTAATACTTCGCATCGATTATTATCAATTATTGACTATTGTGTATATTATATAAGAACCATTGATTATAAATACTGCAGGTATTTATAATCAATGATAAAACGTAGAATGCGTAACGTCATGACGACTAAATCGGCAATAGGTGTATGTATAATGTATATATACAGGGTGATCTGTTTATCATGCTCACCCCCGTAAAAATGTTATAATTTGGATTTTTTTTTTTAAATTTTTAAGTTACCATTACAACTATGTTTTCCACTATTTTTTTTTTTTTATGAAATCCTTGGTATGTCCTGTGGTGATACAAACTTTGTTTTTTCAAATTGGAATCCCATATTTTCCATGCGAAATAATATTCAGTTATTTTTTCTGGAATTTTTGGTGTAACGTTATCAAATTTTGGCCCAGTATTTTCGGAGTTATTCAAATTTAAAATTATGTGTATGAAGGTGTTAAATCAATTAGCTATCTGATTAAGCTTTAACATGTAGCTTCAACATTACGCAGATATTAACGCAGGACTTAATAAGTATGTACAAGTGCACCACACTACCATTTATATAAAGGTAATAATCAAAATTGATAAATACCGTTCAAAGTCGGTTTCTCAAATTAGTAGCAAATAGCGTTGACAAATTACATTACAATGTTACGTATTACAGGAATATTTCCGTAGTACTTAAATTAAAATAACTCAAAAATTACTCGTTCGAATTTTGATTTTGGTACATCAAAATTCACAGAAAAATGATCCCAATGGTATACCGCAGTGAAAAAAGCGTATTCCTATATGAAAAACAAAAGTTTGTATCGCCACAGACCATACTAAGGGGGATATAGAAAAAAAATAGCGGACTACATAGTTTTGGTGGTAATTTGAAGAATAAAAAAAAAAAAAATTCAAATTTTGTCATTTTTACGACCAAAAATGGGGGTGAGCATGATAAACAGATCACCCTGTATATATATAAATGTGTTAATTCACGGTATCATTGACGGATTCGGATCTGACACGTCTCGGGCGTCTTCTTCGGCCTGAAATTCCGTTTGCCCGTCGTTTTCTTCGTCGACATCGCGAGTACACCGCGCTCTCGGTCGATCGTCAACGTCTATATTATAACAATATAATCGCCAAAATAAGAGAAGCCAACAATACATTCCATATCGTGTATAGGTACCTCCTATTTTATGGTTGTAGGTACGCGGATTCCGTATAGCTTACCTGCAGCATTACTGATGATTACGACGCCTTCATTTTGCGGACGGACAGAGTTGCACGCGACGGCAACAAGTAAACCGAATAAAACCGCGGTCACCCTCATCATCATCATCATCGTCCACTTAAGTACACAATACTACATATACTATGAAAGTACGCTTTAGCTGGTTCTATTGACAACGCTGTGGCCCCTAATGAAACGTACCGAGATTTGGACTGTACAATATATTTTAATTTTTGACGGCTGTATAATTAGGTGCACGTAATATCCGCGGTTACTTATTATAATTTCCTCGAACAATGGTACCGCGGATACATAAATAACTAACTGTCTTATCTTTTGAAGTAAATAATTGTTTTAGAACTAATAAAATGCGAACATATTGCGATTAAATCATTAAACTGTTAATAATTTAATACGAATACCTACTATACTAAACACACAGTGTACGTATAGTTGAACATGAACTTACGAGTACGTGATTATATTTTTATTATTTAAAGAAAATACTTTTATTTTTTTATTAAGGAGAACTATTTATTTTATATAAAATTATACAATTTACATTACTATTATATTATATGGTTTATCTACCTCAAATTGTGTTGGGAGTAGAGAGTTAACAGTGATATTGTTAATACGAGATAAGTAGTATCTAATTAGGTAATTAATTAATGGGTAGTAAATATGTAATTAATGAAATTAATAAATAATGTAATACATAATGAAGGATGGTTTTTAAATAAATGAAATAACAAATTGTTTGTATAAATAACTCACAAGTAAAGCATACAATTTTTTATATTTTTCTTTCGAAGATCCATTTTTATGGCTATTTTTTATTGTAAAATTAATGGTTTAAGTTCATTTTCAGTACCTATAATATCTCGCCATAGACAATTAAATTTTTCCATATTGGCATATTAATTGAAACAAATTATTATCAACAAATAAATATATTTTCAATTGAAATGGGTACTAACATAATATAGAAATATTTAAATTATTATAGAACGATGAACAATTTAATTGGCTTCTAACCCAAAAAAGTTTAATATCATTTTACTAAATTTTTCCTGTATAGATAATATTCGAGAACCTTTTCTTTACCGATACTGAGGGATTTTTCTTGAACCATTTTTTCCACACCTGAAATACAATTTTAAGTATCACATTCAATTATATTTCAATTGAAATATCACAGTTTACTTCAACACTTACTTCAAAATTATTAAAAGGTTCATAATTTATGAACTTGATTAAACTAAATGCGTGTTTATTGTTAACATTGTCAATATTATATGAATCAAAAAATGCCCAATGACAAATGCCTTTTAATTGGCATAGAGCTCTGGATGTATTACGCTTAAAATCATAGCTTGCACACAGCGGATCGTCTAATATTATACGATCCCATTGTATATTAAATGAAGGATTCTGGAACGAAAATTATGAGTTATACATTTTTATACGTAACCGCTGTTTTCATACCTAATTAATGTTTTCACGCGTTGCTGAAAACCGTAGTTTTCCTTTTTTTTTCGTGAAACATACATGTTAATTTTTTTAGAATAAAACTAAATTGTTTGTGTCCACATATTATCTAGTACCAAAATTTTCAAGAAAGCTGTCGTAAGAACAGCATTACATTATTCTATATTAAAATACACTCAATTAAATAATATTGGCGTGAAAAATGAAAAAAATGAATTATAAGTAATGTTTGGTTTTTCATAGATAGGTAATCATAAGTGAATTTTGCATTTTTTATTAAATCGAAATAACATTAAATTATACTAAATCGTAATTTGGTTAAAATATATTATCTATAATTTTTATAAAAATATAATATAACACTACTATTACTTATCAATTATTATATATAATATAATAGAAAATATTAACCAGGGCTTTTTAGACTCCCTTTTAAGTTTAAATGAAAAAAAACCCGTGGTCGAATTCGTTGGCACAAATCTGATGGTACAAATGGTACCTATATTTATTTGATATTTCGTCTGTATATTAAATTTATATTTATTTAATGTTTTAGTGACTTATTTTATGCTTACATTGAGTATTACAGTATTTTCGTGTCTGAAATCGGATCGAGATAATATACTGACTGTTGTTATCACAATGTCTCTTTGGCATAACCTAAAATTTTGATAATAAAAACAACTTGTGTTAAAATTTCATTTTGGTACATATTAAATACCTCAAATTTTATAACTTATGTTATGAGCTATACATAACGACTTTACTATGATTTATATCTATGGCCAGCAAAGTGTTTAGTACATAGATTTTTATAGTCTTAAGTTTTTTTTTATGTGTATCAAAATTGACTTTTTTCATTTTTATTTTTTTCTATATCCACGCATTTAAGTTTAAATTTATTTAATCTTCATTAAAATAATATATAAGTATAATATACTTAAATAGTCTGTTATTATTAAACTGCAATATCAGATTATATTTCTTATACATAATGTAAAAAATTAATGTATTTTATTCAGCAGTATTGTAATGTTAAATTTTATAATATGAAATCATTTAGACATATTATATTTTATAATATTACAGTTTTTAAACATCGTACGCCGAATAAGCGGAAGTAAAAGAAATAAGTAATAATCGTATGGACGCTGCAACCGACCGTAATATACGGTTATCTTATTGTTCTTATGGTGTAAAGTTTAATAATTATATAAAATAGTACAGTAAAATAATAAAAATGAACTTTTTTCGATAAATTTTGTATATTCTTGTTAATGAGCAAAAAAAAAAAAAGTCTTTCTAGTTTGCGTAAAATTGAGGTGGTCCAGGACCTATAAAATATTGTCGAAGTGGTCCGTGGTGGTAAAAAGGTTGAGAAACACAGCTATAGTGCTTAGGATTTCGCGGTTATCACGCGTAACTAATACGGTATTTGCTTTAATTACAACAAAAATAATTACTCTTCAATCGATTGATTTCGACATTTTCCGTTGTGCACGCAAATATCTAGTATACCAGGGGATATTGTATTCTTGATACAATTGACCCATCGACTCATATTTGACTTAGAACACAAAATTAATGTGCGACCTTTATTTTCCGGAATACCCCCGTCCGATTCAGTATCTCCATCAGACATTAAATCATCTGAATAAGATGGTTTCGACTTGAAAAATAAACCCTTTATTACTTGAAATTTATTATATATGATGTCTGTGGCTGCAGTAGCTGTATAATTATGACAATAAGTATATTTAATAGGCAGGCAACTAAATTACCGGAAATTATTATCGTCAAATAAAATCGGTTTATTTACCTATTATACCACCATGAGGCTTTTGTCTTTCGCCGTTAACCATCCACTCTACGATTGGTTTTTGCCGATAGTTCAATTTATATTTGGAATCTTCAAACGAATCATCAGATTCGTCCGACGTCGAATATTCATCAGAATCATTAAACGCATTGTTGGACAACAAAATATCTTTAATAACCTGTCGTTTATTAAATATATTGGACATTATTCTATAGAAAAATTACTATGAATTTATATTTCAGAAAGATTTTGAAATAGTTTGAATATATTATAAAACATTTATTGATGTATATAGTTGTTACTAGGCTTTAAATCAAAAAAACGAAAATGTTTGTTTATCATCAACTGCTAATAGGAGATAGTTCTTATTTATACAGATACTAATTTTATTTCAATATGATTCCAATAAAATAAATATTATTTTATACTTTTCACTTTTAGTTTTTTTTTTTTCAATATTTTTCGTGTTTTTTTGTTGGATTTTTTTAAACTCATACTCTACATACGAATAAAAAATAAGTACTTACTTTTATTTAGATTATTTAAAGAGTCTCGTTACGAACGTCATCCGCAACGCATGGGCGATAAACCGTCTCCCGTATTAGATGTTGAACAGAGTGATGGAATCTATTGGATTTACAATAATGTGTGTGTTTTTTTTTTTTTTTATTTTTTTTTTTTGGGCAGTAAAAATGATTTGATTTTTTTAAGCAGTAACTTTTCTGGAAGGAAAGTGAATTTAGATGGTACTTGGGCAAGTCAAAAATGCAACTTTTTCAATATTTTTTGAAAGCCTCGAAAAAAACGACAAAAAAATTACGAAAAATGGGAAATTTTACGCAAATTTACGTTTTGACAAGACACGTTTTTTAAAAATGCTATAACTCAAAAACGAAAAATCGCAAACACTTTCAGACCGATTTCGGACGATTCGGAGAATCGGTCTAGTCTAGACGCGATAATGCGGTTCTATGTTAAATACTTATGTTGCGGTTGTTTACCGATCGGTTGCGTATTATCAGCAACCGAAAAAACGCATACTGTAATCCGTTACAATACTTATAGTATTTAGTGTATATAAATCTTAAATCGTGTAATACTGAGAATAGCAATAGGGTAACAGTAATTAATTAATAGTTATTGGTCAATACGTATGGTTAAATAAAATAAATATACCGATTTATATGGAATAAGTACTGTTTTAAAATGATGATATATCAAACTTGAGTTTCATAAATATAATATACATACATACAGATATGCATTAAAAATTATAAAACTAGGTACATTATTTATATTATAATAAATTAATTTGATCAGTCAACTGATTAACAACATAAAAAAAAAAACTTTATTTATAATATCTTAAAATATTTATATTTAAAAAATTTGTTTAATGAAAAATAAAAATAGTTATATGTACTGTTTTTTGTCTACTCGTAAATTAACAAACTTAATAAAGATTATTTTAAACTAATCAAAACATAATTAATAATTAATTTTTTTATTCATGGTAAAATAATCATTTTACAAAAGTAATTTCTGAATGATAAGACTGTTTAAAATTATGTTTTTATCTAGTTTTATCTGTTTTTTATCTAGATAAATTTAGTTATATATTATCTATTATCTAGATAATTTTTTAAATAATTATTTTTTATCTTATCTAGATAAATTTTAGTGCATTTTTCGTTATCTTATCTAGATAATATTTTAGTGTTATCTATGCACAACACTGCTCCTTGTTATAGTTTAGTGTCGATTTTATAAGTTTACATTTAAAAACCATAGCATATAATAGCAGTGCTTGAATTCGAAAAAAATAAAAGAGGGATGCATAAGTGTAAAAAATGCATAAGTAATTTAGCATTCCCAGAAATATTAATACCTCATTAACTACTAGGACTAGGATGTTTCACTCCATACATCTTCCAATTATCACTACAATTTCCATAATTTTTTCAACTATAAGTAATATTTATTTTATTTGTAAGTTAAAAACATAACATAAAGTAATACATTTTAATATTTCTATGAATTTAAATATGTCCAAAAATGGTTGCTCACATTCATGAATTTTGTTTCGTTTTGGATAATTTTTTTCGTTTGCGCCTCGTTTATTACTTATTATCCAACTTTTAACATAATACACTATATAGTCAAGTATAAACTATTTAACATGAGAACTAATACTAAAGATATTCTGAAGTTAATTCGTTTCTTTAGAAGTTATGAAATTTTTCATTGAGCTAAATTATCGTTGACATTCAGACAAAAATACAGCGATAATTGAAATTTGCATTTAAAAGTGAATTTAATATCACTGCTTTTGAGGAATTCCGAATCAGTACTTATCTGTCCCATCATTATTTGATATTTTATTTTCAAAATCCTTAAATTGTAAACTTTTCATCTAATGTTTTTTTTTTTTTTTATCTCATATTTGGAAACAATAGATAAAATCCGAAAATACAATTATGGAAATTAACATAATAACATTTTATTTATATATTTTTGTTTTCACATAAAATTAGGTCTTGAACGTTCCGTTCCCAGCGTCCCATTTTAAAAACTTAGAAGGAGTACGCTAAAATATTTTAAAAAATTATGTGGTACTCCATTCCCTCGCATCCTTCCCCAATTCAAGCACTATATAACAATAAAGTGTTCAATGATAAGTATAATAAATTAACTATTGACCCTCAAAAACGTATCAACTGTTATCATTAAATTATGACCAACTGCCTGGAGTGAGTTAAGAACCAATAATTGGCCTTTATCAATTTGTTCATTCGTAGCGTAGAGCCCAAGTATAACTTTCGGTCGTGTAATAACTTCTGATGTGAACATTGAAGTCATCTGTGTGATCGCTTTTGTATCCATCTAAATTACATTGAAAAATATAAAAACGTGAAGTCAATATTATAATACTATGGAACTTACACAGAACCGTGTACCACAAAATACGACAGCATTGTCGTCAGTTCCAATCAAGGTATAAGTAGGACCACAGGCAATAATCTAAGAAATAATAAACTATAAAATAAATTTAAAAAAAATATTTTTCGTCTTATAGACAGTGATGATTAATAATTCATTGATTATTAATTATTATTAGAACTAGAATTTTTACGAATTTTAAAAATAACTTTTTGTTAACCATTTGTATATTCTAAGTAATACGTTGCATGATTGTGCGTTTAAAATTAAAATCATATTCAGAGTATATTTTGCATATTTTAATACTGCTGAACTTCGAGAGTACATTTTGCCCTTTTTAAGCTTATTTCATAATTATTCGGCAAGGTTGGACATTTTTTTTTAATAATTTGAAGTCATGTTATAGTTTTTAAATTACTTTAATTTTTATAATATATGCTTTTATGATGTTTAGAAAATGTATAAATCAGGCAAAAAAATATTTTAAAGTTGAGTTATGAATATTTTATAGGGTATATTTTATGTTTTTTAGGGCTTATGAGTTATAAATTATTGTCTATTTAATAATGATCAAATTATTGTTTAAGATAAAACTAGTATTTACTTGTGCTTTACTATATCCGGGCAAACGAAGTAAATTTGGTTTGTTTTGAGACACGTGTGGTTTCCCTCGTTGAGAGTAAATATTACTTCCCCAAATCACAACGTGTCCTTCCGAGGTTATAGCGGCACCGTGGCATTCGCCAAAACATACATTAGCCACTTTTAAGCCTTCCAAAAATTTTATTTTTGTAAATAAACTTTCAAACAGCACTTCTTTAAACTGTAAATAATAAATGAAGCCACAACTGATTCAATTTACAATTAATTTTGAAATATTTACCTAAGACATAAAAAACCAGTATATTATTATAGTTTTTGTGAATGTATATAATGTACTTATGACATTTAACATAAACTCATACCTATAGAATAGTTATCAATAAAAACAATTCAAAACGATTGCATGACTAATATATAATTTAAACGACACAAAAATACATTTTAAACAATGAAAGGAATGATCGATACCATATAATTATATAATCGATACCATTTGGGAGTATTTGTATAAAAAGAAACATAAAGTTTCAAGAACCAACTCGAAATAAATTATAAATGTGGTCTAGAGTTTACATTCTATATGAGGCCGAAGAGAAAGTACGTTTACCGCGGCCAAAATGTACTAATATATTGGTACTTGTCCACTGAAAATATCAAGAATGTGGTAAAATCGTACGATCAGGGAAGACGGTGCTTTACTCTTGTATAAAATGGATTGCTTGGAAAATGTGTAATTACTAATCACCATTGTAAGCGCCATTGTAAACACACCAAATATAACTGTGAATACCATTCGCATATATAGATCTCAATTTGGTTTTTGATATAGATATAGTATAGACTATAATTATAGTCCAATAGCTATTCAATCCCAATTCCTATATTCAGAGTTCGTATATGAAGCTCATCGATGTCAACTAAAGTAAATTAGCCATAAGTCTCTGTGGACTACATGGCCTTATCCAGCTATCGATTTCTTACGTTTGTATATTATTAACGATTATATAATTCATAAATCTATTTATAAGCAGTGATGTAGTCGTAATTTTTTTAGTGAGTATACGCTTAAATACGATTGATAATTAAACGTAGGGCCTTGCTCCCCCCCCTATATGGCTATATATACGTAGTTATAAGTTTCATATTTATATTATATACTATAACCTGTCACAATTATACTCCCAGAAATATGTAATCATACATTTTATGACACTTGGGATTAATAATA
>JAIPRK010000795.1:0-82520 GCA_025469195.1 Chaitophorus viminalis | reverse complement strand
AATTTCATTGTTGATATATTTTCGAAAGCCCTGAATCGCATTATCTGTATTTAACATCAATCTATTCGTCAATCTCTTTAATTCGTCTTCGCCAAATCGTATATTTTCATTTGCAGACGACTATGTATATTTATTTAAAATTTGCATATCATTTAAAATACTAGATTCTTCCTCGTTTGTTTCAAGTAAACGTGCTTGAAGATTATTACACAAACTGGTTAAAAATTGATTATGATTTTAAATGTTTAGTTTCTTATTACTTGATAAAACTACGTTTTTGAACAACATGGTATTTTGTGTATATAAAGCTTTTAACATGAATTTTCCATGTTTTGTTTTAAAAGAATCAATAACTCTGATGGTTTTTTTGATCAACTCATCAGCAAGCAACATTGTAATTGAACGACTTTGTAATTCACGAAATAAATAAGACAATTCTTTGTCGTGTGTACGTCACACATTAGTGCCAAGTCTAATACAAATTCTGGACTTCTCAAACGTTTACATAATTCTAGATATTTAGATCTAGATTTTTGATCTCTTTCAATATCGTTTGAAGATTTATGTAAGTGGTTGTATAAAGACGAAAATTTTTAACATATTCACTGTACTATCATACAGTTCAATGATAATTTTATAGTATACGTCAATTTATTAATTATTATATATTTAATAAAAAATATTATTAATATGTAACAGAAAAACAGAGAAATGCGTATACGCCGTATACCCGTGTATCAGATAGCATTCTATAAGTATGCGCACCAACAGAAAAACAAAGAAGGGGGTATACGCCGTATACCCGCGTATACGCTCCACTACACCACTGTTTATAAGTATATATTATGAATATATTTTTAAACTACTGAGAGTAGATATCTACATCATGACCCGAACTCAAGTCATGACCCATAGGTCGAAGACTACTGAAATAATTAACACTGATGGAGAGTATATTATTTTGTAAGTGCTTAGCGTTATTATTTCACGGAAAAGGGTCGATGGACCGACAGTACACGTGGCCGACAGTTCTATAAAGCCGACAACCCATGGGCCAAAAAATTCTAATATAATATAATTTTTAAAATTTTACATTATTAATTTTTCTCTTATACCAGTATTTATCTAATCCATTGTATAAAGTTTATAAATAACAATAACCAATATATTAACTAATACATAATTATACTATAATCTAATAAATCAACTATACGTATACATATAGCAAAATACCACGAAAACTTGTTAATATTTATTGCGTTCATTAACTTTTGTATCCTATGCATACTTGTAACAACTCAATACTCAAGGTCATCATTTACGATACCTAACAATAATTACTAATATCATCATTCATCACACAAATTAACCCATTGTACATGTTGCAGTAATAATATTAATAATAATAAAATCGTTTCGAACTGATAATTTTTGATTTGTATTCAATCACAGATTTGTATTTATAGTTAATATAGATACATTTTTAAAAGGTCTATACCTTGTAATACACAATTATTAATTTAAGCTATTTTTAATTCATATATTATTTGCTATGATTTCAAATTTAAATTATTTTAGATTTTAATATTTTTAATTTAAAGCTACAACATTTTCCATTTTTCCTTAATTTTTTTAATAAACATTTTGTTCAAAGTTTTTAGTTAAACGAAATCATTTTTTTTTAATTTAATTTAATTAATTTAATAAATTTAATTTAATTTTCCATTTTATCATTATTGGCTATTTTGATAAATTATAATATATTCGGCCTATAGGCCGTCAGCCGTGTCGTCTGTCTGCCCGATATATTATACAGCCAATTGGCCGTCTGTCTGCTCGATAGTTGTCAGCCCGATGTTGTGATTCCCATCTCACGCATTGCTGACACGCAAACATTTCTTATTAGTTGAGTCTCGGATAATATTAGTTACTACATTAGTAGAAACCCTGATTTTTTTTTTTTTTTTACTGCATTAGTTTTGGATTTTTGATTACTTAAGATAAATAATAACTAGTACCAGAATCGCAATTTCGATGAAAAATTTAATAGTGCTGAAGCCTCCACGAAAAAATACTATAGTTCACAAATTCGTATGATTTATTATTTTTAGTAAAGAAAACCTTATACCAAAGATAATTAATTACATTCATCGTAGATTTTATTATGTTATGTTTTATAAAATTCTAAAAAAATGTTATTTTTATCATTTCAACAAAATAAAACATTTTCAACCATGCTTGTGGACAAAAATGTATCATTATACAAATGTTAGTGTAATGGAATACTTACCAATAAATCATCTGGGGTCTAACTAGGTTAGCACTTGAAATAATCCGGGACTCAACTAGTAATTATTCTACTTTTTACTTTTAGATTTTAGTAACCAACACGGCTGTGTCTTGTGTGTCGTACTTGCGCTAACCACCGTATACATATGCAATACAATACATGAATAACATTACTTTGAGTTTAAACAAAGACGGTCGATTTAAACCGAGCTTATTGCATTTGTTCAGCCCACATGCGTACACGTTCTGGTGCTCCGTGACAATGGCCGTGCAATCGGGTCCGCATTGAATCGACGAAATGTTCTCGTCCAGGTGCCAGTTGACGAGAATCGGGAAACAACTATAATATGTATAACAGTGATTCACGTGATGAGATTAATATTAACGTTAACGAGGATCACAGGAGATGGGGATGGGAGAGCAACTTGCCAGTCTTGTAGATGTCCCAAGCCTAGTTGTCCGTAGTTTCCACGGCCCCAAGCGTAGAGCTGTCCCTCGTTCGTCAGAGCCACCAGGTGATGGTTGCCGCAAGAAATTTTCACTACGTCAACTTTCAGCAAAAATTCTATCGGACATAAAAAATTATACACTACTTGAGGAACGATCAGTACAACGAAAATCAGTTGATGCAAGGGCCAGATTACTAAGTCTGGCTCATAATATCGGGCCCTTGACTCAGTGTTTTTCGATGGACAATGTGATGTAAAATATTTAATACATATTACAATTTTTTTGAACCCTATAAAATTTGAAAAAATTCATAATGGATTGTTTTAGTGTAATCATATTATACGAATGGATAACTGAACATAGTTTCACGTCAAGTTTCGGAAACTAGTATTGAAAGCACATGCATTTAATGCCGCGTAATCAGTTTGATTTTTATACTATAACTATAACCCATGTTTAGTGATGCTTAATTTTTATTTTTCCATGATCATATGAATTTATGATTTTATTTACTTTAATATTTGGTTGGATATAGGTAGATTAGCATACCAATATTTTTATGCTCCAACTCTTTATCTTTATGAATTAAGTACAAATGTCATTGTATAACGTTTATTATTTTATTTTCTCGAGTGCAGTTTCTCTGTTTTTTATAAACTTAAGGCGATTCCGAGAAAAACAATTACAAATCATATCAAATGTCATTTCCTAGCGTTTCTTTTAATGACTGATGGTAATTGTATATGTTCTTATATATTAGAAATTACAATATGTAATTTTAATTCTAATTAATTCAGGTTCTTTTTAATCGTTGAAAATTCAAATGTTTTTCTTATAAAAATAACTCTGAGCCGACCGAGATAGTGGTTAACTGACCTATTAATTTCGGTCTGACAAGACTATTCCAATCGCCATGGCCCAGCGCACCGTATTTCCCATCGCCGGTAGTCATAACAAGACCCGTGCTGCTGACAAAGACGCTGAAGTTTTGTCCCGCTCCCACTCTGTTCGGAAAAACAAAAAAACCGTCATATGCTTCAATATCCAATCAGGAACGCGGTTTTCAACAAAGTATATTAAGATTAATTTATAACTGAGTAATGTGTTTGTCCAATAATGAGACCGTGCATTGAGGATCGTTTTTCCACGGCGTTTCCTCGCCATGACCTAACTGACCGTGTTTGTCTTCACCCCAAGTGTAAACCGAGTAGTCTGAGAAAACATACGAAAACAACGTGAACAAAAAAAAATGTTTGATTTAAAACGTAAACGTATCATTAGAACTACAACGGAAGTAATTACCATTCGTGAGAGCGACGAAGTGAGTTTGGCTCACCGCGAGCTGCAAAATTTGAACCCTGAACGGCAGGTGAACAGGCTCCAAGTCGGTCGGAGACGAAAACTGATATACTACCGATCTGTTCAAACGATAAAATAACGAAATATTGGTATATTCATAAATATAATTTTAATTTATATTTATATAAGTTATAAGTATAAATAATCGAGCTTACTGCATAATTTTGAGAAAAACGACACATTAATGGCGGTATATCTTACCGTTTATCATTCTAATAGCTTACCTGTTTTGTGAATCTGTACTCAGTTCAAATGTGTCTTCAATTAAATTTGAATCAGCGATGAACTCGATGAAATCAGGAACTGTTTCCACCAAATAATTAGCATCAGGTCGTCGGAATGGATCCTTTTGCAATAAATCATTGACTAATCGCTTTAGATTTGACGAATAACTTAGCGGTATTGGTGCGAAACTTTCCTAAAATAATGTACCACCGTTGCGGTTATCTGCATATTATGATAACGAAAACGAAACATTTGCGTTCTAGTTTAATATATGCGAATTATTTTAATGTCAATTTACTTTTGTGATAAAATGAATAAGCGCCGGTAGATTGGAAGCGTCAAAGGTGCGCTGAAGGGTCGTCATCTCGTACAATATACAGCCCAACGCCCAAATATCTGATTTTTGATCATATTGTTTACCCTCACACTGCGAATGAATACCTTTTTAGATGTTTTTCCTTACACAATAGGATTAAATTATACGTGGTCACTTTTCACTCACCATTTCTGGGCTAATGTAATACGGTGTTCCGACTACCGTCAAAGCTTGTAACTTAGTCGTCATTATTTTTGAAATACCGAAATCTCCTAATTTTACTCTACGATCTCTCGTTAGAAAAACATTTGTCGTCTTTAAATCTCTTGAAAAAAATTCGAAAACGTTTTCAGTGCACAAATATAAAAACATTTATAGATATCGTTTTTTTATCGGTTACAATAAAATCCCCATTTTTCCCGACCATTATTAAAAATACCTTGTTCACTGAGTGTTTCGTATATACTTCTTAAGATTTTTTGTCTTAAGTTCGCATTATATAGTTTACGGAAAGAATAAAATATTCAATACTCGAATAAAGTTTATTTATCGCGTCAAACTTATAGGTCACAATATCATAAATATTTTGTTGACATTGCCGCAGTGTGTCACGATAAATATTATTATTCTCTGCAGGTCACAGACCTTTTGCGTGATGCCCGTAAAACCGACCTTCCGTACAAATATTATTCTTATATAGTATTAGTATACAACGACGTTTTTTGCCCGTCAATGAGTCCACGTCGAAGGTATTATACGTGTTGTATAGAAATATTTATAATTATTTTAGGCGTTGACCGATGTTGAGAATTGGCATTCCAACGAAAAAAAAATAAATAAACTAACAGTAACCAACGTGAGTTAGATCTGGGTATTGGTAATTTCGTTTTGTCAAAAGTTCGTGTTACGACTTACAAATGAAGGAACTTACGATCAAATATCGAAATCTACATACGGAAAGGTACTATTCTACGAAGAGCGTGTATCGTAAAATTAGAATTTCAGTATTATAATACTGTAGTGTCTATCGCAGGATTATTCTGCCATAATCTACGGCATTTCCCCGCGGGCATTATTTACTCGTCCGTCGTTTTTCCACTGTTAATTTCCCGTAAATTGTCAACTATTATTTTCTTGAAAAATTCAACGATTTATAAACATTTGAAAATTCTAATAAATAAAGACAATAATTTTCTACTACTGTATATCTAGTATCGGTTGAAAACATTAATAAACGCGTGCTGCTCATTTTGGATCACCTGTAATCCTGTTTTATTTTATCCACCGTTTCCAAACCACCCGATCAATCTAAACCAACGGACTATTAACCTAACACTGATATATTATTCCAAATAGTCCAAAACCATCAGATATTGAGCAATCAACACATATCCTATATGATTATAGCCTCCGTGCAGTGCATTCTATCAAAGTATCATCCAATTCGTTATAGCACCAGAGATTATGTAAATCAATAATATTATCAAACCGTACGGCTAAATAATATTAAGACAATAGAACCATTCTTCTTTTTTCGAGCGTCAAATGAAATTAATATTTACATAAAGCGCAAAATAATACGTATTGTATTATTCTAACGATTTATTTATTTGAAGTTCTCGACAATTATTACTTTTATAAAAATAATAAAAATAATGCTATGTTTACCTGTGCAATATGTTGCGCTGATGAATGCATTGGATAGCTTTGGACATTTGTAAAAACATTTCTAAGATTTGTCTCTCTGGTAATAAATTTGCAGCTTTATGCCCAATCAAATATTCTGCCAGAGTGCCTCCGTCTGCGTATTCCATTTCAATCATGAGAACACCATCCATTTCAAAACTCCCGTAATAACTTAATGATATTAAAAGCAAGCGAATGGTTTATTACACAATATTTACGATCAAACAAGATCGTTTCATAGTCATAGTTCATATGTTTTTATGATTGAAGAATTTAATCAACCCAACACTACAGTCTACATCTAATATGAGTTGTATGCCATGAACAGTACCTTATTATATTGGGATGATTGAGTAACGATAAGACTTTTGCCTCGTTCAAAGCAAGTTGTCTCTCTTGGGCCGTCATATCCAACATGTTTATTTGCTTAATAACCACTAAATTATTTTTATTCGTATTTCGGTATAATGTCGCCACCCCGAACGCTCCTGTAACAATCCATTGTTCAATTGTAAATTGTAGTAATACCTACTATGTTTCAATACGATTAATTACACACACGTTCGTGATATATATATATATATATATATATGTATGGAAACATTCTTATGCTTACCTTTTCCTACGGTTCTAATCCTTTGATAACCATCCAAAGCAGTCCTGGTAGGTCGTGTATTGGTCGAATTAAAATACAACTCGCCAAAGTACTCCTCTCCCGTCAAATCGTCCCATATTCCTACGTCACACTAAAATATTTTCATTGAAGAAAGTTGATTCACGACGAAAAAACAACAAATAAGTATAGGTACTTGGGTCAAATGTCGTAGGGCTTCACATAGTTGATATTTTACGCAGCTCGACGCCAAGCGACTGTTGAAAAAGTCGAGTCTAGAAGATCCGCGCTGACAATATTCTGACAACGACTTGATAAAATAATTTATATCTGGATCATCAATGATACTATCGCCGTTCAGAACCTAATAAAGTATTATAAAATTCATAGGGTACTCATATTATTTAATTGTACGCCTAGAGTTAAGTTTTATTGTAACTGTTTAATTGTTTAATGCACATCCGAATTTCGATAATTCAAAGTATGAAATTTAAATTATTTTTATTTAGGGATGGATATTACGTAAGGTTTTTATCAATAGAAAATTCAATCATATACTTTGTCGTCTGCAGAGCAGATATAGAATTGTGTTTCATCTGAATGTACAAGAATAGCAATATTTTTCACTTTTCGATGTTGCATTTTATCATCCACTTTTGCTATAAAAATAGTAAAACAAATTATACAATTTAAAAAAGATAGCTTTTTTTTAGTATTTTTTTTTCAATCAACTCTAACTATTATTATTGTTTTTATATTTGATTGTATATTATTATAATATATGACATTAGTATATAATATACATTTGTAAATGATACTTAAAACTTTATAGTATCATTAAAAAGATTCTATCAACTTTAAAACACTATTTAATTGTTATCATTACAGGAACATATTTTCCAGAGTCGTACAAACAAGTACTACGATATCGGAAGTACCTACGATATCACTATAAATTATGAGACAGAGAACGGGGCTCGAGGAAAACCTAGTTGAGGGCCTAATCCACGATTGTGTCCCAGGCTAGTCCAACCCTGGATATAAAAATGAATAGAAATTAGAAAATATATTAATATGAGAAAGTGTTTTTTAATTTAGTTTCCAACTATAATTTGTGATACAATATAATATTACTATAATATTTATGTTTAATTTTTAAGAACTATAGATACTCATCAGTCATCAGTAACGTGTTTGACGAATAGTTTTTTGCTATATTAAAATATTATACGTACATATTATGTCATCCAGCGATGATGTATCATAGTTATATCTTACAACAAATACGCCGGGCAAGGTATTCTTCACCGCGGTCGTAAACTCTGGGGCTCGGTTAGAAACAATTAATAGACGATTTGATTTCACACCATAATATAAATTATAATCCATAACTGAGTGATGGCAAACGCTTAACTGTAACGGTTTGAAGTCAACGAATAATACCACCCGAATGGTTTGAGCGGTGTTTTTGAACCCGCATATATATACGATCTCATTGTATGTTGCCGTAAACGTTACTAGGGTAACTGATTGAAAAAAAAAGAAAAATCATAACACGCACAGCCCTCGGTAAAGCGTTTTTAACCGTATTGGAATGGTATGGTGTCCTAAATTAAAATTTAAAAAACAACACCACCGCACACCGGACACAGGTCATTCGTGCGGCTATCGAAGAATATTGATTAGTCGTGTAATCGATTCTGGATGGGTCGTACAGATCGTGTCGTAGATATCCATAAGTTCAGTGGACTTGTTGACGTACGGTTAAAATAATATTATATAATACATGCAATGCCACCAGCAATCGATAAAACATCACCGAAAAAAAAATATTAAACGAGAAACGTTCGTTTCCTGCTAAATTCCCCGATCTTATATCCGACATAAGATATTTATTTTAATTTAACACTTTTAAAAATCAATACGTTTGTGGCCGCACACATTTACCATTGTTTTATTTATGTGTCAAAATAAAATATCAGCAACCTGGCCGATAGTATAATATGTTATAAAATGCAAATATTATTTTAAATAGTTTCTATCCTATGCTCTAATTTCTAGTAGTTTAGTTAATACAACTCCATAGTATAATAATCACGTGTGTAATCACAATGAGATGTATTCTCATTAAAAGTTGGGAATTTTTTTAAATTCATGTAAACACTGGACATATAAACATTTAATTGCATATGGCTTAGATAGTCAGTATCTATTTCAGTATTGCCAAAAAGTATTGAGTTGGTAAAGATAAGAGTGATAGGGCAGTGGTTTTCAATATTTGTTGGCCCACAATCTAAATTTTCCTTTGAACATTTATTGCGACCCATATGGCCACATACCTTAACAATTAACATTTACAGAATAAAGAAGTAGTTTTATAAACATAAAATGTATTTATTTTTTAAGTATTATGACGTGATATTCTCCTGATAACAACGGATAATAATATGGTATATTAACAATATATGCTGTAATAAATAATGATCATATTTATTTATTTATCAACGCATAATATGATATTATTTTCGGCCTAGAGAATTCAGAAATACAATAATATCAATAATAATAATAATAATAATAATAAGGAAATAATAACATGAGATGAAACCAGTAATAGTAGTAAATTTGAATTTAAAATGTTATTTTTTACAACATTTACATTTACTTACATGATTGAATCATTTTGGTAAAAGACGTCATATACCAACTGTCACCAAATTTCACATGTACATAATATTATATATACATGTATATTTATTATGGATCATGGCATCATACATTTATGGCAATGATAATATGAAGACGAAGACGCAGGAGACGAGTGATTTTTCAGTCATAAAATATTTATTTGTATTTAAAAATGACATGATGGATTTGGTTCAAAATATCACACAGACGATATTTGAAACAATATAACAAACGATGAAAAATTATGAGAGTATAAAATATTAACAAGTAGTAGAAATAAAGAAAATATTCTACAGTCCGCACGCCGCGACGTGTATCAAGGATGTGTATCATTTACTTAATACTTCTTGTAGTCACTGCTTTCGCTGGAGTAACTGGTTGATGGAGGTCCGTATGAGGCACCGATTCCGGACGATGAGCTGTATCCGCCGCTGGACGATGCGCTGGAGTAGTCAGATGAGGAGTATGATGGGGAGTATGACGAGGAAGAGTAAGAAGAAGGTGAGGCAGCGCTGTACGACGAGGAAGAGTATGATGATGGAGCGGCTGCGCTGTATGAAGCGGAGGAGTATGACGGAGCGGCTGCGCTGTATGAAGCGGAGGAGTATGACGGAGCGGCTGCGCTGTATGAAGCGGAGGAGTATGACGGGGCGGCTGCGCTGTAAGAAGCGGAGGAGTATGACGGAGCGGCTGCGCCGTATGAAGCGGAGGAGTATGATGGGGCGCTCAATGCGATGCTGGCTGCTGCTGGTGCGGCGTAAGATTCAGCTGCGTATGCAGGTGCGGAAGCGGCATAGCTGATAGCTGGAGCTGGGGCAGCAATGGCGTACGAAGCTGGTGCGGGGGCGGCGTAGCTGATGGCTGGAGCTGGTGCGGCGACGGCGTAAGAGGCTGGTGCGGCGATAGCGACGGCTGGGGCTGGTGCAGCGATAGCGACGGCTGGTGCTGGAGCGACAACTGGGGTCGGCACGGAGTATGGCACGGGTTGTTGGATTTCAACTGGGTACGGTTGTGGCACGGAGTATGGCACTGGTCTGGTGACTGGCACTGGCACTGGTTGTGGTACACTGACTGGGACGGCCCTTGGGACATCTACTGGGTATGGTTTGTTGACTGTGACGGGTACTGGATGGGGTACGCTGACCGGGACGGCTCTGGGCACGGACACTGGCACCGGCTGTGCGACTGGCACGGGAACGTGACGGGTCACTGGGACGGCGTATGGTTGTGGCACGGACACAGACACAACATGGTTGGAGGTGCTGACTCTGGTGGGTACAGTGGCGGCGGCGGCGATTCCGTAACCGGACGAGGCGCCAAATCCAAGACCTGCTGGAGCTCCATAACCGAAACCGGCTGCAGGGGCAGCGTATCCGTAGCTAGCGGCAGGGGCGGCGTATCCATAACTAGCGGCAGGGGCGGCGTATCCGTAGCTGGCGATAGGGGCGGCGTATCCGTAGCTAGCGGCAGGGGCGGCGGCGGCGAGACCGATGCCTGGGGAGTAGGATGGGACTCCGATGCCGTATCCGCTGAGTCCGAGTGACGATCCGGAGAGGCCGTAAGACGATCCGGAGAGGCCGTAAGAGGATGCAGAGTATCCCGACGCCAGGCCGGAGAGTCCTAAGCTTCTCTTGTTCTGTTTGCTTTCTGCTTTGGCATCCTCGGCGGAGACGCAGTAGGCTATTAAAGCCAAACCGACAACACAAGCCTGTAAAAACCGATAGGTTAAATCATTTGATAAAATGAAACGCATGTTTTATAAGACCGATTAGCTTGTATAGGCATTTGTACTGTACAAAGAATATTTAGCGAGTAGTATATAATCGAGATCGAACGGTATAACGAGTACTCGAACCAATCCGACGAAGACTCGATGTATTTGAAAGCGAAATGAAAACATATATAAAAACTCGGTGTACAACCAGTATTATACAAATATATTATATTTATTTACTAACCTTAAAGAATTTCATGGTGACTTCACTGCGATGTTATCGATATGATTCGTAATGATACGACTGATGCCAAACACTGGCACGCACCGGGTTTTTATAACAGCTCTGCCAGGATACCGGTATTGGTTTTTTTTTTTTTTTGCACGTCTCACTCCCCCTTATTCCTTTTCGTATGACTTTTGCGGTAATCGACGGTGCGCGACACTTTCTCCGCGTGACAGGAGAGTTCAGAGCGGTTACGTCACGGTGGTGGCGGAGTGGTCAGTTCAGTGCAGGAGTGCAGGACCAGTCAGTTTGGTCAACGAGGATGTCACCCGGCTACACACCAGCTGCAACAGGTACCTACATCCGAAGTGTTGTTGCGTAACCGCCGAGCCGAGAATTCGGTTTGGACGCGACAATATTACAGTGACAAGCGGTATAGGTTGCAAGTGATTCAATTCGTCTTCAGTAGCGCCATATCTGTCGGACGAGTTTTACAACGACGTGAACGGTTTCGCCAATTAATTTACAGTCACATACACAGTTATAGTAAATAATCATAGTAATACTGCGTATGCTCATATAGTATATGCTAAGTGTGAGTGATTTGATCTATCGATATATTATAACCATATAGGTACTCCTCATTTACTCGATGCAATACGATATCGTCAGGATACATAATAATATAGTACAAACTATTCATACTAAGCACTAACACTTCGTAAAGTACCTACAGTTTAAGACTAGTTATAAAGCCACGAGTACTTTTTTATGAATTATACAAGTATTTAAAATGTGTAAGACTCACACTACGTCGCATTAAAAATAGTGAAACATCCATCAAAATACATTTTTTAGGAATACATCGTTCGGTATTTACCTAATTGTATTTAATAATATCTAAATACATTTATTATTTGTCATATACAGTATACTTATCGATTATTTTCTATTCCATATCAAAATGTATCATATAGTTAAATTATATTGATCACTTGAAAAAAGTTAAATACTAAAATTGGTTATCTAGACTGAAAAATTGCAAGTAGGTATATACTTAAGCAATAATTTCAAAACATGCAAACACTGCAAAATTACATATAAACACTAAATATTCACGTATTTTTTTATGATTTATTTACATACTGAATAAATATTAAACAGTACAAAAAAAAAATAAAAATTGAAAAAGAATATGAAATAATGATAAACTTTTATAATAGGAGTCTCAATTTAAAATTTGAGGATGTCTTCATGAATACTTACGATTACTTACATTTTATTTTTGTTCTTGCAAATACTTTTTTGAATCTCAAATAGGTATTCTATATAAGTACTACATTTATATTAAAGTCTCATAATATGATTGGAAATAAGACTTGATTGGTACTTTAGAGGAGTTATTTTCTGATGTTACGAAGTTTGTTTTAGATTGTTTTTAATAACTAATAAACACACAAAAATGATTGAAAATCTTAACAAAAGGTATAATTGAAAATTAGAAAAATTTGCTATAAATAATCCAGTAGGAAAATTGTAATAAGTAGACTAATAAGTCTAAACATTTTACTTATAAATAATAATAACAAAAAAGTTTCAATATCAACCAAAATAGGCAGTTATTCATAACACAATACTGCGAAAGTTTTTCTACTAATTTATATATTTTTTTTTATTTAGTTAAAATATTTTTGAACAGTGACATATTATAACGCAAAATATATAAATAAATATTTAATATTATTTCACTATTAGTATAATAATTTCTGCCCAATACTTGACAGTAAAAAAAGTGGTCGTATCACTAGTTAACACTTTCACATTAGATTCCACTCTCAGTTTTTGGTCCAAAATAGTTAGACAACAAAGTTTCAATTAAATATAAAATTCACACTATATAACGTGTAGGACGTAGGTATATATGAAAATAAATATTTTATTAAAATATTATAATTAACTTTTATGCATTTTAATTTTTGGTCGATATTTTTTTCCATAGCTCCATAGCACTATACATTTGAATAATAATACAAAATAATGTCAACTTTTTTAAAATACATATGCAGGCGAGTTTATAAATTTATATTACGTAACATAAAATTACATTATAGCGGTTTATTGTGAATAATGAAAAAAAAGAAGAAATTTTGTAAAATCAAAACAACTTTCAATCGTGTAACATAAAAATACACATTATCATTACATATATACGATTAATATAAACATTGTCAATAGAATATTATAATAATATAACGAATTTAATTTGATATTTTAATATGTTTTATGACTAATATGTGAATACCATGCGTTTGCGTAGTAACTATCTACCGGTATGACATATATAACTTACACAGTATGAAGATACAAGAACTGTAAATATTACAACTTTTTGATAATACGCAGTGTATTCGAATTGAACAATGACATAAAATATCTTAAGACTATAATATCTGTAAAATTAATACCATTGATCACAAAGTGATTTATAGTTTATAAAAAAAAGCAAGAAGTTATTTATAGAAATATATACCTATTACCTACATAATATTATAAAAAATAGCGTTTGCGATACTCTGGATACGACAATTTTAAATGACAGTTATAGTGGTTAATAAATGATTCACTATTATCTATATATTCTATATTAGGCGATTTCTAGCATAAGTCTAGTACATATATATCATACACAATCGAATCAATCAAGTCTTAGTGATTCCGGTCATAAATTAAAATGAGCCGTAAAAAAGTTGTATTTTTGTACTTGACGTAGCCACATAGGTATAAAAACTAGACTATCGAATCGAGTAAAAATGCTTATGTATCCAAGTGAAATAATCGTAAAACGTTATGTTATATCTTATAACTTATAAGTGAACAGGAATTATATTGTTTTCTCTGAGTTCTCGTCCCGTTTGTACGTAATCTTATTGATGTATACGCAAGTAAAAATTACAACGGAGTAAAATGGTACTTATTAGTTATACTCGATGTTTACCTCAAATTTTAAAGTAAAAAATAAAAATCGACTGATTCGACAAAAACAATTTAATAATATTCATATAAATTAAATATTATAATTTAAGAACGTTCTAACTGTCTAGTACAACACTAGTACACCACGCTTACAAAACTCGCGCCTAACCGAATAACTTGATTCCATAATATAAAGTACTAGTTATTCTTATGATATTAAATAATACATATAATACTGTAATTTGTAAGATTGTTTTCAATTTTATAAATTATTTAATGTTAAATTTATTCAAATAAGTATTAATGATTAATTAATTGTTTGAACAGAATATTGTTTTAAAAATTATAAATTTATTTGCGTTTTTTTCAAAACAAATATTTTCTTATTTTTATCTTTTTGTCGTGAACAATATACTATTATATTCACTTTGAGTACTGACTACTGAGTGACCGTTTATACATTTTATATGAAATAAATAGATAAACCCAGATACCTACGTCTGATGTACGATACATAGTTGTACTCAATATTTCTAAATTTTATGTTTTCCGTACAAGATAACTACTTAATTTTGCAACCAATTTGTCTTTTTGAATTATTATGATTATTTGACGCTCACCATCTATTAAAATAATTTGTAATATTATAATAAATAACAATAGTTTCATTTTTAAAATCCAATAACGGCAATAACACATTAGTATATTTTCACTTTTTTTTTTACATGTATATTTTGTAGCACTCATTTAATATTTAATATTTTGTAATTAGGCTGACGAGGTATCTCGGGGAATCGGTATTTGTATTACCAATTGCTTAAGTATGACTAATGCATCTATGTAATAATAGGACTCATAATTCATATAATTCTAAATATGCAGTTTCTAGTAACATATTCTGTAACCATTAACAGAGCAAGAGGAAATATAATTCTTATAGTATATTAGTTCATTATCATTGTTGTCACTGCACATTATTATCATAAATAAATAAATTATATTTTAATAATAACCTATGTGGTGGCAATATAATATCACGATATCATAATAAAAAATATATGCTTTATATAATATTTTATACTACCTACCTAAGTAGTAAAAAATAATATAATAAGTAAAATCATATATTAGAATATTAAACGTCAAAATGAGTAATTTAGAAGAAAATCATTAGGAAAATTTTGTTTACGTAAAAATATTTTCAGATAAAATAATTATTACATGTTGCGTTTAATATTATTAATTAATAAATTACATAAATAATATATTACACCAAAGTTTACGCGAAAACGTCATGGCTTTTGAATGTATAGGTCAAAAAAGAAAAATATGACAAACGCGCACATAACAATTGATTTATACAGTTAGGTATACACCTGGGATCAGTGTGCAATAATATCTTCCCGGCCTTTTATCTTTTTTATCATTTTGCCGACAACGTAAATGTTAAGCTGTATACGAGAACGAATCAAGTGTATAAATCAGATACTAGTCCTCTTTATTATTTGTATATTTTATATCTATTGCCTATGTTTATTATTGTGTACACGTTTATAGTGGTTTTTCGTTTTCAGTGTCTCGGGCGCGTCAAACTAATTATTATCTTTTCATTCAAGTCACTGCGCAGAAATGATAACGCCGGAGAGACGGAGCGCGAAAACGATTCCGTGTGACGAACGCAATAAAAAAAAGTAAAAACTATGCAAACGTGTGCCCGCTGTGTTTGTGCACGTATTAATATTTAAATATTTAATATATTACAGTGTTGTGCGTACGGAGCGAGTGACATTATACGACGATGAATGTCCGTCCTGTAGTTTTACCGGTGCGTAATAATAATAATAATAATAATAATGTGCGATAGTAGTATTTTTATATACGATCATACAACCTACCTGTTATACGCGGTCGGATTGATGCCGGTGAACTTGTTTCCCGTTATGTAACAATCTCAAGGATTCCACCTTAAATATAATACATGTTACATATTGAGATAATTTTATGGTTTTTTTTTTCTATCATCATTATGTTTTATAATAATATTATTGTGTAATATCATAATATATTAGGTACCTACATCAATATTCAACGTGTGGTCATTTAATAAAACGACGACTATAGAACGTCTCAAACTATCCACACGTGCATTTACTTAAATAATTTTATATTTTTTCTATGGTTTTATTTTATAAATTCGCAAACTTATATCCAACAAAAACATCGATACCACGTACAGGTGCTTCTAATTTAGTTTTCAATTGTATTATTTTTAGATTAAAATAATGTACTAAATCAGATATGATAACTTTAAATATTATTAAATTAAATTACATCATAAAATATAATATGTGTTACGTTCCATGTGAAAAATGGTTTAATTGTAAACATTGACCGTGCATGATGCATTATATACAGAACGAATTGTTTGGGTGACATGAATTATAAATATTTATTTCTCACATACAAGTAGACTAGTCATTCTATATATTGTATACGGCTGACGTTGAACTGAGTCCCGCAAATATTTTTGGGTTATCGGAGTTAAGTCCGACCGATATTGTTAGGTTATTTGAGTTAAGTCCCTTCAGCCTATTAGCATTACCCAGGAGACACCACGTAGAGGTTGGATATGTAGTCTCCCAAAAATGTGTGTTTGCTTAAACTAATTTTTTTTTTTTTAATAATAATAGTTATGTATAATAAAATAGTTTTAATAATTATATACTGGCTGGTAAAAATTTAAATGATATAGATTTTAAAAAATCAAATCTGTAAATTTGTTTATTTATGTATTTATTTGTCTGCTCCCGTAAAAATTGTTCTTTTTCTAATGTTGATTTGCATGGTCTTTTTGCTTTACTTCTTAATTTAATATATGTATCAGACTGTATTCCCAAACGACTGATTGTGAATATCCTTCGTCGTTGCATATCCGATACTACGCTATAATATGATGTGCAAAGTTCAAGGTCGCCATCGGTAGATAGTTATAACATTTTATCTATACGGACTCAATTCAAAGATATTAAGATAATAATCTGGACTCAATTCAAATACATAAAAGTAGCACGAACTCAATTCAATATCACCGTTGTATACTAAAACTGATGCGGCCATTGTGTATGATTTATAATTTATAATACACACAAACGTATAATCATATCTTTAGTTCAGAACTATTGTAAATTGTGTAGTATACCGTATACGTTAGTGCGGTGTCATACGACGATGTATTTGATTTAGCGTGTGCGTGTTATGGTAAAAATTAAAGATAAATTCGATATGCGTTTAAATAATATTTTAAAAGTAAAGAAATATAATAGTAGTAAACGTAAATACGATGTGCTTGTATTACATTTAAAGGAGTTGAAAGAATCGAAAAAAAAAAACAAAAATTCCAAATGATTATAAATTGAGTAGTGCCAATAAACGAAGGTGATCAAATTAAATTGTACGTGCAAAACGAAGAATTATTTCATATTCTACATGAAATTATTATTTATCAATCGGGCATGGGGGCCGCAGTAAAATGGAACACGAGCTAAATAATAAATATAAAAGAACCGGATGGGCCTCGCTCTGCTGTACAGTTGGGACCGTTGGGGGTATTTCGTGTAGAGTGCATTTCGTTTATAGGATAGGTCATTACAATGGATTTGTTAAATTTTAATGCAATGATGTGTATCATTGTATACGAATAACGATTCTGAACGGAGATGATATGTTGGAATATAATAGGTATATTATAATATAGTATGTTACATTTAAATTGAAATATAATGTCAATATTTGCTTTTCAAATGCTCATAAAAATAATTAGGCCTATGGATTTGAATAATTTTGAAATGACAGTAAAAAAAAAAACAACTAATGTGGAATCTTCTATTAAATTTTCAAATAATTTGTACCAACCAAATTATTTTAACGACAATTATAAAAAAACAATTGTAAAAAAATTGAATATTTCAAATGCCTCTAAGTTGCTTAAAAATCAGTTTAATATTTTGAAAAAAATATAAAGTAAAGAAAAAGGCAATTTTAACAACTGGTAAAAATTTCGAGTTTCTGCCTTATACTTTTTGAATTATTACAAATATTTAAAATCGTTTGAGAATAAATCGATATTTTATGCAATTTCGCAAAAATTTAAATTTCAAATAGTCATACATTTTTTTTTAACTATTTAACTATAAATCAAATGAATTAAACACTGTTTCACTATTCAAATGTGTAATAAAAATAAAATGCAAGTAAAATGTTTTCAAAAATAATTAATTATAATTCACAAGCAAAATTCACAACAATTCTGTTTCACTTAAATGAAACATTTCAATAATGTCAAATGAATAAGATGAGTAACGTTGGCCATGTAGTGTTCCTTTCAACGGTGATGACCATCACCATAGAGTAACCGACGGGCTTTAGGAATCGGACCCATGATATTATCACAGAATATAGTACTAAATATAGTCTATGTGCACATAGTACAGACTACAGACAAACGGTGAGCGTTTAGCGTTAAGTGGCGGCGTCGGTGATCGGCGAGCGGCACCGTGTGTACATTGTTTTTCAGTCAAGATATAATAGTGTTATAGAGTTAGTATTTTGATTGTTTAATTCATTAAATCAATAATCTGATGATTTTTTATAGTCAACACATTTTTGACCTTACGTGATATTTTACTAGTAATAAAAAAAAAAATAATAATAATAATAAATCAAACATTTAACTATAGTTGAATATTGTGTCGCATGCTATATGGAAGACAGGAACTTACGAGTACCTATATTGTGTGGCCATGTAGATTCTGGTCCGATTTGTTTTACAAGTAATATCAATGTTAATTATTAGACAATGTTATTCTTATTATTCTAAACTATGTCCCTTATTTATATATATATATTTTTTTTTTTTATCTGAATCTGAACCATAATAATATGGTATTATATTATTATATTAATTTATAATTTGGATAATTTTTTACAATATCTGCACTCTCTGTAGTTGGCTGGGTGATTATCGTCGCAGTTGAGACATTTCGGTGTGGTTTATTTTTTTTTTACGCATTGACTGAAATTATGATCACCTGTGTATTTTACAAACCGAGGAGGAAGATTGAAAAATTTTTTTGTTTGTGAAAAATGCTGATAAAAAGTATATTGTGGAATTGTTTTCGAAGATTTTGAAAGTTTAAAAACTTGTTATTACCAAAAATAAAATAATTTACAAATCAAGAAAAACTGTATCATAATTTATGGCCTGTACGAATAAACTATATACTGTATCAAATGCAAGAATGAATTAGAACATATACATACATATATATATATATATATGTATTAGTTATATATATATATATATATGTATTAGTTATATATATATTTTTATAGCGAAAAATGATATTAGCTATTACGATTTTACAATTTCTAATAACATAAATGTTTCTTATTTTCAAAAATTATTATAATATAAGTGTGGAAACTAATATACGTGTCTTTATTAAAGCTGAATCCGTCATGTGAGTCATGACGTCATGTTATTATTTATCATGATATAACAACTGACAAGGCCACGCAGGTCAAGTTCGAAGTAAGTACTGTTAATATAATTTTGAACGTAATGTATGCACGCGTGATTGTATTGTTGTCCGGTGTTACATGCAGACATGCAGTAATAATGTATTTATTAATTTTCTATTATTATACATCCCAGCTCTATTTCACAAAATAAATATATCATCGGTCGCCTGTTTTATTTTTTGGTTAAATATTTTACTGGGTTTATAAATCTATGCTATTACACCAACATAATATCGTAGATCAAAAATTCAATTCAATCAAATAGAATATTACAATATTGTACACTATCCTAGGAAATTAAATAAAAAAAAAAAATTACTTTGACTTAATTATTGATATTATACTAATTTTACAGTTTTTCTTTACCTGATTTCACACAGCAGGTTAGGATAGCTGCGCAAGTGATACATTGAATGTTTATATATTATTACACAATTATTTGTAACTTTTTAATATAACGATGTTTTATTTATAAATAAATATAGGTTCTACTATATTATGAAATACGTATTTCAGTATTTATAATTTGAATAGATATGATGCGAAACTTACGCTACGGTCAATGACTATGAAATAATTATTCTTTGTATTTTGTAATGGTAATTTAATCTGAAAGATTAAAACAAGTATTGTATTCTGTTGGTTTAAAAAAGTTTAAAGAATAATACTTACCTGCGAAGAAATGGTTTTAGCTAAAGTATCAAAAATAAAGACGAGTATAGAGTATAATGATTTAAAAGAAATAATTGTATGGTGCAATATGCGTACGAATAACTGTATTTTATTTATTTATGGCCAATATTATTATTTACAAATAAATGTTTTTCGAGCCAAACAGGAGAATGTTTAAAATATAACATAATATTGTGTACCTGTACATGTGTATTAAAAACGGTATAAAATATAATTACAAGCGGTTTGATTCAAAGCTTACGGGGCGGCGTTGCACGCGAGTTTATAATATATAATATATAAATAATATACATGCGTATACGGGTGTGTACAAACGTACAATGTTATTTAATTATTGTCACAATATGGTGGTGGAGATTAATGATGGATCGCATAGCTGCTGCTGTAACCGAATCCGTGGCCGTGACCGAAGTCGAAGCTACCGTAACCGTGGCTGTGGTGCTGGTTGACGTAGACCGGCACGTGCTTCTGGACGTACACCGGATATGGGACCGGGTGGGCGTACGGCACTTTGACCGGCACTTTAACCGGGTACGGCACCGGTCGGTCGATGTGCACCGGCACGTGTTTCTCGACGTGCACGGGGTACGGCACGTGTTTCTCCACGGTCACCGGGTACGGCACGTGTTTCTCCACGGGCACGATGATCGGCTTCTCCACGACGATCGGCACCTCCTTGGTGACGTGTACGGACGAGCTGACGTGCCCGTAGCTGTGGTCGGCTCCCAGCAGACCGTAGTCGGACAGACCGTCCCAGTCGCTGTGGCCACCGTAACCGTAGCCCAGACCCCACAGGCCTCGCTTGCCCTGCTTCTTCTCTACCGGCTTCTCCGCGGCTGCGGCCTTATCGGCTTCGGCGCTGACTAAGGCCAGGCTCACGCACGCCACCAACAACGTTGAGATCTGCAATCGGTATAATATGATATTGTCATAATGAAATAAATAACAATGTATATACAACTGTCGGCAGTGATTATTTCAAGGCGGTGGGGTAACCTGGGGGGGGGGACATAACACTCCTCCGTTGCCCGGGTGGATACCACGCTAAATACATAAATAATATTATACTGTGCGTAATACACTTTTTATACCTCCTCTCTTACACAGAACGTAAAATCTAAATAAATACCATAAACATAATGCACGTTACGGAAGAAAATTCGAAAAATGTATAATACTTATGGCTTGTATAACTTTGCAAGTTGGTGGACGATTTTTATTTCGTAAGACATAATTGTTGTTTTATAAAACATGATATTTATTGTAAAACTGCAGTATACTTATAATAATGGACAAAAACGATCCATTAATCAGAACTATCGAAAAGATATAAATTATTGTAGAAAGAGCCTAAAGAATCGTTTGACAATATAATGTTTTCGATTGAATTTCCGTCATTTATTATTATTCGATAAATAATTATCAAGTCTAAACAATAAAAATCGTTGGAGTTTGAATATTTTTTTTGGAAAAATATCTCGTAACAAAGTAACTAATCTAATTATATTAAATCAATGTTTTTTTTATAACAACGGCATAAAAGATATTTCAAAGGTATGTATTCAATGGTAATGTATTTTTATTCAACATTTCAAAAATAACTAAAATCACTCATAACTCTTTATGTTTACTCAAAGCCAGCTTGACGGACGCTAAAAAACTATCACGTATCACGACTACATTTTTAAAATAACCTTTTTTTTCAAAAAAAAAAAAGAAAGTAATTACTCGAGATTCATACTCATAACAATAAACATTTTACGAAGCTTATCAATCAACTAGAAAAACAAGAAAAATAATCTAAGTACTATACTCACCCAAACCTGCATGTTTGCGGGGTTCGACGTAAGGTTTGCGTGCTAGAGAATTGAAGAGCAGCTGCGTACGATTGCAAGTACGTCTGATGGTGTAGTTGGACTCGTGTGATTCAGATCGGTCGAACAATATCCATTTTATAGGCACTTCGAAGAGCCACCCAAGGCCTAGGAAATGGCGTGGATGACGACACATTTGGGGGGGGGAGGGAGAAGCTTGGTTACGGCGCGGAGGGCAATGTAAATTTGCACGTATCGTGTGCGTGTACATAGGTACAACGTACCTCCACCACCGAGTGGGTCGTGTAACGCGTGTGAGCACACGTACCTATAGGCTATAAGGGACATTTCCCAACACACGCACGCGGGGGGGAGGGGTTCACCGAGCCCAGTTGACCTCTGCAGCAGCAGCGCGCGGCCGAAGCTTCGGTCTTCCAGCGCGTGGCGGCGGCCCCGCACAATTGTTTCTTCACGGTTCGTTCTCCCGACGCCGGATTGCGTCAGACCGCATTGAAGCCACTACATATGATTAAATACTGTGGTGCGCCATTATCGCCAACGCCACGTCCCATATATTATTATTACGGTAACAATACCTTTCTTCTCTGGGAAAACGCCGTGCACCATCATCCTGCGCGCAGAAGAGCCAGCGCGTGGCCTTCGATAAGTCCGCGATATCGCCGTGTACGCCGTGTGCAAACAGTATTAGTTAGTTCACAATATAATCACAAACGAATCATTGTGTTTGATATTATACAGATAGTTCCCACTGGACAGAGGACTGCAACATCAAAACACACGTGATGGGTGCAGAAGACCAATGTTATTCGAATGAGCATCCTCTTTTTCGACACTAGATTTTGGCTGTTGTACTTTTTCCAACCAATTTTGTTCGGTATAGTTTTATTTGAGTTTTCAAAATCGTGTGTGAAATCTAAACTCATCTAAACCTCTAATTCTAAACCTCATTTCTTAGCATCGATACATAGCTATTACGGTTTCGCAAATATAATGTGAAACTCTAATGTTTATGAGGTTATAACTATACATTCCTCGTATGCGCACGAAACTATAAACTATAAACCCGAACATTTCGATCGGAATAGTGACAATCTGTTGCAAATCAAGACTCGTTCGCAGTGTTCGCACATATGAAAACATCATTAAGAGTTGTTTGAAAAATAAAATAATAAAACAATCTAAATCTTGTTAAGTATAATTATTTATACTTTATACTTCATTTATTTATTATCATGTATTTGAAAACTGTTTTAATGAACGGGCATTAAAAAAAAACACGTAATTTGGAATTTTTAAAATCACAAAAGAAAGTCTTTTTCTTCGATTAAAATATTCGAGTAGTTCAAAATGTACCAGTTGGATTTATTATAGATCCAATAACCACGTTTAACAAGCTGCGGAGGACAATATTGAATCGCAGGTCCTTCGACTTACGTTAAAATATAATTTTTTTTTCCATCACATTTCGAGTCACAGGCTCGCAGCCATCATAAATCGTACCCGCCGGAAAACAAATAGTTCTTGGTTAATCGTATTTTTAATCTTCGTGCGATATTCTTTCGTCACATCCATATCGCTACCAACGACGTCGCTGCATGTAAATGCGTTAACCAAACCTTTTATGGCCCGATTCGGCGTCGTTCAATAAACTCATGATTCGCAGTGATATTGTCGTGACTATCTTGGCTATAACTAAGCATAATAGCGACTGTTATAACTTGGGTTATTGTGGTGCCTACCACGTTTGTGTGAAATGCAAACATGCAATAAATAATAATAGTATCGCTAACTCCAGAGGGGGTAAGTCCGTTTTATCGATTTTTATTTTAATTTCATATTGAGCACGCATAAATACATCGTTCACAACAGAATGGAGACAAAGCCTACCTTCTAAATATCAAATATTCGAAAATTCGAAAATTTCCGTTTATTACAGAAATGGCACGTTTATGTTCTATTTCTGTAGTACACCGTTGGTTTTGTGTTTAATACTAATTGATGTGATTGATTCAATATGAATACAAAATTGTCGAAACTTTTATGATAATACTCCATTTACGTTGTATAATATAGTTTTTCACCTTTCCTGAAAAATGAGGGAAAGTGCACCCATTTGGCTATTTTTGTAGCTTGCGAGATTCATATTGTATGATAAACATTAAGCATAATAATATTATACTTTATGATTTATGTTAATTATGCTAATGTATATTGGCTTAAAACGATATTAATCGTTTCAATCTTTCGACCGAGTTCACGAAACCACGAATCATTGCGCATGATTTTTTAAAAACGACCCAAACTCGGAGTGATGCGCTCATCTAAAGTATCCAAATTAGAGAAAAACTTAATAATCCTTTGCATCAAACACGGTATCGGGGGAAAGAAAAAATTAAAAAAACTGTTTTGGTTTTATAACTGTTGCAGCGGTAGTGCATATATGGTCATAATAATAATATGAACCTTCCATATTATATCACGCCGATATTGTGAATTCAAATATCGTCGAATGTCGTTTATATAGCAAATAAGTAACTAACACCGATGAACGCAAAACAATACTGCGGCGCATAATGCATTTTTTTAACATAAGTATCGCCGACCGTACTGTCCGTTATTGCGTGTGGCCGATCTTGTCAGAAAGGCTGCAGTAAACGCTAAAGGAATACGGGCATTAAATTAAAAACATTTTACCGACGGTCACCGCTTGTCCTTTTGAATTCGTCGTATGCAGTATACATGTATACCTATATATGATGTACGCATAATAATATGTAATAACTAATAGCTGTTGAAAAACTAAAGGGCACGTGCGTCGTTTAAGTCGTTTAACCTTCATTGTCCACCAGACGACAGCGTGTGCACATTACAACGATTGTGCAGTTTGCATGGAAACCCAATAGCATTTTCTGGCCAAATTACACCGTGTTGCTAAATCTATGTGCGTTCGTTTGTGTGAACACCGTGGACCAATTTCTCACAGCACGTGATGGGAAAAATATTGCCATTGTGATTGTATATGCTGAAGGTATATATAATATATATATATGTGTATTCGTAAAAAGTATCTAATGACTTGTATTAGGTCGTGTGTATAGTTGAGCAACACGCGAATCATATGTGTGCGTATTATAATTCAATTCGGGACGAACGCGTATTCGGTTTTTTGAAGGTGATGCATCATAATTTTTTTTTCAATAATGATAGACTTTGGGTTTGGGAGTTTGACTGAAGAAACTGTTGGAATGTCAGATGCACCTAATCAGTTTGTTGTTTTACTACATTAACGCTGTTGATAATGTATATGCAATTTAATCATACGTTTTACTGTATAATATAGATACGTGTGTGTTGTGATGATGAAGTGTCGAAATCAAAACCAATTTCAATAGCTTATAAAATGAATTATTATACTAAACATATTTTTCCATTATACCTATATTGATGTTTTCGTTTGATCGATATTTTCTTTTTTTAATAACATTACACATCAGTCGAGTAATATTCGTGACGAGTTTAAATGCATACTCACAATGTCATCGTCATTAAATATAATATATTAAATACTAGAATATGTATAGGCATATAGCATGTTATAAATGTTACGAAAAACGTATACGGCAAATCGGGAATAGCATTTGACGCGCATCTATATATATATTTGTATATAATGTATACATTAAAATTATATTGGTATTATACCATCCAAATGGATTCATTCCGATGGCGTTGAACAAACATTTACGAATATTTCGTAAGCACCACTGACACATGTACACCAACCGCGTGTAGGCCGGAACAGGTCATGACGTCTCCGCAACGCCAAAGAATGCATTAATTTGATTTCAAAAAGTTAAGTATACAAAAAATCGTGATAGGCACGTATTCTATGCTCATCAGATCGGACGCGTTCCAGAGTGATTTTTGAAGACGCCGTGATACAGCAATTATATGTAACGAATGTATAGTGCGGCCTACGAAATCAATTGGCGAACAACGCGCCACGAATTGTATCGACATAATACAAATCCGTTTTACGGGGTGTCCAAGGACCGTTTACTAATGGGAATCAATATTTACTGTTTAAATAATAATAATGGTCGAATATATTCGGTTTTATTTTAATAACTCGCATGACTAAATTTTTAATTTTATAAATAAATGTAAACGTAAATATAAAACAAAAATAAAAATGTTGTACTTTTTTACAATCTGAGCATATCCATTTTTATGGTTTATTTTTCAAGAATGTTATTGATTTTTCATTAATATAAATTTAATAAAAGTATAGTTTCTATCAAATGAGTTACAGTCGTTACAGAATTCGACTGCCATCATGCACACGCATCGCTGTTTATTAGTAAATACCCGTAGAACACCCGGTATATATCTCTGACCACATTGAAATGCACTGAACCAGTGGTTCAGGACGTCAAAGTACAGGTATATGTATATAGGCGCGTATACCAGGACTATACTGAGGCACGACTATTGTCCGCGTGGAAAATAAGAATATTGCAACGCGTTAACACGTTTATTCACCTGTAAGATATCTTTTCGTCGTTTTTTTTCATTCTTTCTTTCCGTACATCTCGTCAACATTTAAAATTCAATTAAAAAAAAAAAAAAATTAAAAAAAACTTAAAATTAAATCACTAAGTATTTAATTATATAGATGTACATTATAATATATACTGAAATAAAATCATTTTCGGTGTAGGCGCGCGCGCGTGGATGGGTGTTTGTGTGTTCATTGAATGAGTTCATTTGTTGATGTTGGCCGTGAATCCAGTGGTCTTGGGTTCCAGGTAGTTTCCGTGCCCTGTCGCGTAACCGGTAATGGTGCCGCCCGGCGACATGATGCCCTGCATCACGTTGAACACGGTGCCCAAAAGGTTACCGGTCACGGAGTTGATGCCCGTGCCTGTGCCGCCGCCACTGCCACTGCCACCGCCGCCGGTACCGACACCGCCTTTGCCGCCCACGCCTAGCCCAATCAGCGCGTGGTTGACGCCGACGCTGTACCCGGGCGGATAAGGGCTGTACTTGTAACCGGTCTGATAGCCACCGTTGTACACCGGTGTGCCGACGTAATTCCTGTTCATGTTCGCCTTCTGCCACAGCACCGGTTGCTGCTGCTGCACCGCCGGCTGGTCCTGCACGTACACCGGGTACGACGGCGCCGCCTTCTGCCACAGCACCGGCTGCTGCTGCACCACCGGCCGGTCCACGTACACCGGATACGGCGCCGTCTTCTGCCACAGCACCGGTTGCTGCTGCACCACCGGCGGCTGCTGCACCACCACGGGGTACGGATACGGTTTGACCACCTCGACCGGTACTTGCTGCACCACCGGCACCTTGACGGGTACCTGTACCGGATACGGCACGGGCCTGTCTACTGGATACGGTTTCGGCACGGCCACTTGCACCGGGTACGGCCGGTCCACCGGCACCGTCACCTTGTAGGGCACGTGCACCGGATAGGGCACGGGTCGGTCCACGTTGACCGGGTACGGCAGCGGTTTTTCCACCTGCACCGGGTACGGCACCGGTCGGTCCACGTGCACCGGGTACGGCAGTGGTTTCTCCACCTGCACCGGATACGGCACCGGTCGGTCCACGTTCACCGGGTACGGCACAGGCCTGTCTACGTTCACCGGATATGGTACCGGCCGGTCGTAAGACACCGGATACGGCACGGGCCGATCGTAGGTCACCGGATACGGTACCGGGTACGGAACGGGCCGTTCGGCCTGCACCGCGTATCCCGGAACTACGTAACCTTGGTATCCGTATCCTTGCCCCTGCGCCGGCAACGTGGGCACTCCGTATGCACCCACTCCCTGTCCGTGCACCGGCACTGTGGGCACTCCGTACGCGCCTACCCCGGAACCACCCCATCCCATGGGGTTGTAATGGCCGATGCCTCGTTTTTCCGTTTTCGACTGTTTTGGGTCGACGGTTGTGGCGACCGTGGTCGCGGTATAGTTACCATTGTTCTTAACGTGATCGTCGTGGTGGCACGAAACGCTCGCAAATGTAAACAGACACAAACATAACACCTGCGGACAATATGCACATAATCCTATAAGTATTCAGTTTTGACTTACAAGTTATAACTTATAACCAAATGCGTACAGCTTTAACACGTCTTGCTCACAAAATTAGATTGCACGTAATTATTATTCTAGTCATCTTTCTTCGACATAAGATAAAATATACGATCGATGATATCGATTATTATTAATCGTGATTCACGGTGAAACGCCATCTTGGTAAAATATAAGCATTACTATCAGATAATGAAGTATATAACATTTTATATCACTAGAAGACGTGATATAAAGGGTTTACCCAAAGTTATGTACCAATGGTTATTCAATAAATGGATGCATTAAGATGTGCTCCACAAACATAGGTCTGTATCAGGGCCAACATGGTACACTTGCGATGCGTTGCTAAAATACTCGAATGGTCATCTAACCGAATAGTAGGTAGACACTGAACCGAAGCGTTCGGCACAGTTAGCAACAAAGATAAAACGCGTAATTTTTCACCGGTCCGTCGCGTCACATCGACCTTGACACACGTGCAATTATTTAAGTCCGATAGAAAGATGCAGCAGCGTAACATTCAGCGGATTCATCGTCACTGTCTTGAGTCTCGTTTTGATGTTTTTCGTCGATAAATCACCACTGATCGTACGTATATGTAGAATATACGATATACCTAATATTATAATATATAGACCCCAACGAAGCGGCGGCGGCGTAGCAACGGGTAGCGTTGAAATCGAAAGCGAATCTAGTGCCGAGGATAGTATATATAATTGAATTATTGAAAATCATGGAAATCAATTACAAGATCTGCTAAGCTGGTTGGGTTTCGAATCATCGAACGTAACTGTTTCGAATTCGACAATAATCTCGGTTTGAGTATTGGTCGCGGCGCGTGTAATGCACATCTCACCGCGGTTCAATGTCATCGTCAACATCTCGCAGAGCACCGGCATCCAGCCCGGTAATCGCTCAAGGGGTCGCCCGCGTCTGCCGCCCATCTACAACGAAACGGTTATATCGTACGCCCAAAACGAATGGGTCGTGACAGCCCATATAACGTCGAAAACGGTGTTATAGGAAGAACGGGCACACGGTTAATACAACCCGAAGGTCAATCGATAATCTGGATGACTCGAATACCTAATAATATTACTCGAACGCCTACATCGTCACACGCACCGGTCCATAGCGTTATAAATGTTATGTTATTAATATAATTATTATTATTATCATAGTACTAACCAAAAGTATTTTGTAAAAATATTTCTCTGCCGATTTATCATTAAAACATTATTGATGAATAATATACGATATAGAAATTCTTTACAACTGTCACAAACGTTATATCTACAGAGAGCCGAATTTAGAGGACAAACGATCCCGTGTTGCACCTAGTGGCAATTTTTAAAATTGCTTCCATGTATATTGTAACAATGTATGTATAACATTCCTTATGGGTTGGAGGGGACGGCTCAATTTCGTTGCCCCAGAGAGGCAAAATTCTAAATACGGCCCTGTGCCTACAGAGAAACGTCGGTTCAATACCTAGATACCAAGACTTAGTACAGAGTCTATACTATAGACAAAAACAAAAGTCCAGCGTTAAGTGACACCGGGCCACCAGGGAAAAAATGAAAATCATTGCGCCAGAAAATATACAAATATTAAAGTAGATACTTTTAACGAAGAATTAAAAATTAAATTTCATTCCGGGAATTAATTTCAAAATCCAATCCACATCAATGACTCAAAAATGTAAAGAAGATACTTATTTTTAAACTGGACTCTTGGTTTTATTGGCTCAATTGTTATAAATTGCCAAAAGCTAATCATGCGCGTATATTGGTGGTATGTTTTGATCTGGGTTAAAAATAAATCAAACTCATCATAGCATAATTTATATAAACTTTTAAGAATAAGATTTTAATTTTGACGTCCCAAGATTGGGTTTTTTTCATCGCGATACCACGGAATATTGACTTTGAATAATTTTAATTTAACAATAATTCACACTTACTTGTAATTTCATGATGTACAGGTATAGTAACCATTCCCGATGAAGAATCCTGGATAACTACGGCAGTATTGTAAAAGCAGAGCCATTATAAACGGTTACGGAATAAAGCTTTAAGAAACCGTGAACAATTCGATTTCCCGCCGCGGTTATGTCACCGAGGTCTTTTTTTGTTCCGCACGGATCATTTGGACGACAAAATGAATCGCATTTCAGTATAAACATCATAGGTAAAGTGTCTCCAAGGGTATATTATCCCACTGAAGTATCCCGCCTGATTCGTTACTGATGATCTACCAATTACACAATAAACACCCTCGTCATAACATATCGTTTGTTTAAATGCGCTGTGTGTTTGGATTAGCATATTTACCGCATGTACGTTAATGCTCCTTTCGTGCAGGTATACACAATTGAATATTGGAATTTCGAAATCAAATGTAAAAGAACAATTCTAATGTTACTATTCATTTAGCTTGCCTGTGTTCCAATAAATTTATCTTTTAATTTCGATATTATAATATCCAACAGTGACGTAAATCGCATATAGTTTTTAAATTATATTTTTTTTAATTTAATTAATTGTATTAAATGTACTTCAAATATTGACCACTTGACCCGAAAAAAGTTTGACACCCTTGATATGATATTACCAGGCTCGGTGGTAGATAAGAAAATATCTAACTAAGTTGACTTATACTTAGAATACAAAAATGATAACAATATAATAATAAAGAATTATACTTGTGTGTAAATAAATGTATAGACGCAATGATATTCACGTGAAATCTCTCTTGTTTTGAAAAAAAAAAAAATTATATATTTTTAATTCAATATATTTTTATAAAACTGTATGAAGTATTAACTTAAATTATGAGTTGACGTTTTTCGTACCGTTTATATTATAGAATGTTCATTATTCCGGTCATTAATCTTATAACAGTTATAACCATTGGTCATTAGATTCCAGTTTTGAACTAAACATACATGTTGAATTCAATACTACTTTTTAACTAATTATAAGTCGAATCACGGACTTTTTTATCCAAACAATACATTTCCAGGTAAAAATAGCAATTAAAATGCCTTTGGTCCATATAAATAATCAATCACCAAAGTAAAAACTTATTTATTAGATAAATTCATAGTTTTTACCACGGCGAACAAGTTTATTATACTATACTATATATTATATATGCCTAATATGATACTGTGGTTTTTACGAATTATTATCGTTTTCTTAAATTTATCAATATCATGATTGAATAAAATGTGAAATTATAGTATACAATACCAAATACACCTTCAACCGCTTTTATTGTTATGGTTTTTAACTCTATCAACAAGTTATAGATGTAAAGTCAAATTAAAAATTACTAATTGTTGGTTTTTTTTTACGCAACATATTTTAATTATACATTATGATTTACGAAATTGAAAAAACTATCCAACAATTTTTCGAAAACATTATTTTATAAACGTATATTATTACATACACACGTATAATACATTATTAACTTTGAAATTAACTATGAGACTTGTTAAAATACTTTCGGTTAATTATATATTTCTAGTTTCTACCATTGCAATACAATAGCTGTATCATGGTTATTAGATTTGACTTGTTGATTTTATTTTATGATTTACTATTATATCGGATTATATTATAGTTTCTGTGAATTTAATCAACATTTAACAGATTAATTAAATAGACAGTAGTTTTTTGATTTTAATCTGTGTACTTAATTTCAATAAAAGTAATGTATCACACGTGATTTGCATTAAATACCAAAAACTCATAATATATTTTATTAATTTCAGCTGATTGGATTAGCGTTTAAATGAAGCTTATATCTATAGAGTATGTAGACTAAAATTCAATACATCCGATAGATCTAAGTAAATATAAACAAAACTACATACAGTAAAATATATGGAAATTGTACAAAACCTGGGTGATGGATGTTTAACCGCAGTCTTTCTTCGTAGACATTGTATTGTGTTGAAAATTCGAATTGAAAGAAAAAAATAATTTTAATGTTCAAAAATCGTTTTCAGTTCTGTTTACCAAATGTATATAAATATTATATATACAACTTTCTGATTCTCTCATTAAGTCATTACATTTTGTCAGTAAGTTTTAAAATATCTTTTAAGGTATTTTTATTATATAATAGTATACGGCAAAAAATTAAAAAAACAAAAAGTATAAATGTTATTGGAAAGATTTATAAAATTAAATTATTATTTCTCGTAAAGTATACTCGCAGTCGCAATTAAGACCTAAATATACATTTTAGATAGGTTTAATGGTTAAATTGTTTTACTTATAAAAATTAAAACTTTAAATCTAAAATAATTATTTCATCTTAAATAAATTTTAATTTATAACAAAATAATTTATTTAATTACAGCCAGCTGAGCAAGTATATTTTAATCCTTATGATTAGTATGTAACATTATTTGATTTGATTTTGTTATTATTTGTTTTAGAAAATCGTAAATAATATCCATTGATTATATAAATAAAAATACTAATATGACAAAAATAATGGTCCGTAAAAAAGTAATAATCATATGATGCATATAATTGAAGACACCATTTCTTAATCTCTCGTTCCATTCGCAATCATGCTCATATTCAAATATATAAATTACAATAAAATCGATTATTTTGTTTCATTTCTTTAAATGCTTGTTTTTAGTTACCTACTTCCTAGTTAACATTTAAGCTTTTTGATAAGGTTCTCCGTGATTAAAACATGAATTTTCTTGTGGTGTTACTTTTTCAGTTTTGTATAAAAAAACCTCAACCTAATTATTCAATGTCAAATTTTTTCCATAGTTAATTAGTGAAAATAATTAGCTCACCTAACGTAAAGAGAAATTCATTTTCTAATTTTCAGATACTTAACTTCAATCTAACTATAAAAAGTTTTTTTTTAATAATATTTTTTATTTGTATCTTTAAGTTTTTATTTGATAAAAATTAAATGTTTCAAAATTAATTTTCATTAGATAATTCACAAACTAGAGAACCACAGTGTAATAATTATTGTAATAAACCTAATCCCTATTAGTAATAATTATAATATAAAAATACCTTAAAATTTTATCACACTTAATATTTTTTAATAATTTCATTGTTATTTTCTTTCGTGCTTCAAATAATGCAAATACCTCTGACAATACTTAGTTAATTCACGAGTAAGTATTTACTTATTAGCTATCAACTTATCGTTGAATTTTCTCTACTTTAGCAGGTTTTTGCACAGATAATCATTTTTTAGATTCTGAACGAAGTGATGGAATCTATTGGTTTTACAATGATGTGTGTTTTTTTTTATTTTTTATTTTTTTTTTTTGTGTCTGAGGACACCTTTTTTGGTAGTAAAAATGCTTCGATTTTCTTAAACAGCAATTTTTCTGAAAGGAAAGTGAATGTAGATGGTACTTGGGCGATTTAAAAATTCAACTTTTTCAACACTTTTTTAAAAAATCGAAAAAAACGATAAAAAAAATTACAAAAAAACGGGAAATTTTACGCAAAATCACATTTTGACAAAACACATTTTTTTAAAATGCTTTAACTCAAAAACGAAAAACCGCAACAACATGAAATTTTCACCAAATCTTTATATGGGCGTTGTCTATACATGGATAAGTTTTCAAAGTGTTTTGACATATTTTGACTTATTTATAAACAATTTAAATTTTCGATTTTTGTAAATTTTTTTTTTAACATCTATAAAATTTAATTGGCCGACCAAAAACATTTGAAAATTTAATACAAGGTACATATTAAATTAAACTAATCGTATCTAAAAAATATCGGAAATCGTCCCATTCAAATTTTTTTATAAGCCCATAAAGCTGAAACTTGTATAAAATGTGTTAAAATCACGATAATTTGCAAGTTATTTTGTAAATAAAAATTCATAAAATTTATTCTGTTTATACTTAAGGTTCAAAATTTTAATACTAGGTTATCCATAAGCTACTCTTCACAAATCTTTAAAAAAAATTTCAACCGGACCAAAAGGAAAAAATTTTATGACCGTTTGAAATTTAAATTTTTACAAAATTGCATTATAATTCAATTTAAATATAAAATACTTTATTATTATATACACATTTTAGACAAACATATTAACTCCGTTTTTTTATTTGGACTTCAGGTGTATTTATTATGTGTAAGTTCGTACGGAACATTCGTAACCGAGAATTCTGTTTTCTTTTATAATTTAACATTTATTAAACACTAAACAGGTTCAGGCTCTGCAGGAATTCTGCTATGATTTATGACGTATATCTCGTGGCGAATATTTAAAAGCGGATTCACTGCTAACATTGATAAATTTTGTTTTCATTTACAATATGCATTCTTGTAGAATGTGACGATTATATTACTGCTAAAAAAATGTTAAAATATTGTTGACCTGTTACTAAAAATATCCGTAAATTAAATATTTAACTTCATGATGGTATTGTACACTGTACGCACACGGGTAAACTATATTTAATTTAAATAATTAATTATATTGATCGTAACTAACAAGTAGGTAACATATTCGTGATGTTCATATGCCCGAAATTACCGAAAATGATAATCATATAGCAGCGTTCAAGATAACAATCAGTTTCAATTGAATAACAGTTGATAGTTATTATTAGCATTCAGCGCTAGATTTAATTTTTAAACCACAACGTCCACCGCTAAAACAGTGAGTATAAAGCCCGGTTCACATACCAAAAAAAGACGATAAGTATAATGTCACATTGTCACAAAATGATTCGCTTCGGGTTTTCTGTATGTCGTACGGAAAAATTTCAGATCGTACACACTCGGAAGTGTTCTAAAACAAAAAACAAAAAAAAAGCCGCGTACGTTGTGCCACAAAAAAAAAATATTATAATATATGGTATAATTATATTGTATAATTTATATAGGATACATAATTGTATTTATATTGATGTTAATTGCAATATTAATACTACATCTTCCAATTCTTGTATTGTTAAAAAACTAAAAAAAAATTCAAAATAAAAACATTAAAAACTCTATTTTACGATTACACACGTATATATGCTACCGTAGAGTTTGATAACAAAGCAACAGCTATTTTTTTTTTTAATTTTAATTAGTGCCCACTAGACAACTTGGTTCACGGTCAACGAGCGTTACGCGCGTATTCTAAGTAGGTCCACGCGAGAGCGTAAAAAGTCATTAATACCATATTGCATTGGTACATGGAAGAAAATCCCTGCAAGCACTACCTAAATGTTTTTGCAGGGCCGTTGCTTTTTTTTCATTATTACTTGCAGTCTGTAGACTATAGTGATTTCGTGATCGTGAAAGTCACGATGTAGTGCAGAGTTATCACGATGTTTTATGCAATAGACTCGATTCGCCGTTTGTTATTGTAATTTATAACCACACGTATTGCATAGACCGTTGACAAACCGTAATAGCAAAACGAATAATAGTACATTATTATGATTTACCCGCTAAATGCTTCAGCAAAACACACGTACATAATAATGGTTATTGTTTTTTATTGCATACTATTACCCTCTATGTTAAGTTATTAGGAACAAAAATGAAAATAACATTCAGACGTAAATAATATTGGCTACACCATCGTTGGTAACGAAGGATGCCCAGTGACGTAGACATGTAACCGAGTGTAACTTTATTGTTTTAATTCACTTTTCCGTCAAGGTTAGGATATCTAGATGTAATCACACACTTATAATATTTTTTACCGAATGTTGTTGTGTAGTAACAGAGAATTGGCTTATACCTCGTTGCCCCTAATTATTCCCCGCCTAGCTATTTGTTTTTTGGCACACTTGCATTAATTAATTAGCAAGATTGTTAGGCCTCGCCGTTTTAATTAACGCCATTTGAGCATGAACGCTTTACGCTCGTCCCGCTGCAAGGACTACAAATAGGACATAATATATTTTTTTTCGATAGTAAATAATGACGGGACACACACTTCATATTGTTTAACAAAACATTTTATTCGTGATGTTAAGTACAATATTATTAACATGTTTAAAAGTATAAAAATTACAATCTAAGTATAAACAAATAATAAACATCAATTATAAAAATGTTTTAAGGTGACTCAACAAGAAATATATGACTTGAGAGTTGAGTGACATTAGGAGACCCAATTCTCGAATTAATTGGTGTTACGTTTTACGATTGGAGTCCATCCACTGCTTCCGTATTTCGAGTGGCTGTCGTGTTCGTAAGATGAAGACAGACCGGATCCGTAGGAAGATGATCCGTATGAAGACAGACCGGATCCGTAAGAAGACAGACCGGATCCGTAAGAAGATCCGTACGAAGATGGGCCGCTGTACGAGGAAGAGACAACTGATGGGCCGTATGATTGGTACGAGGACAAGGACGGGCTGGAGTAAGAGGATGCCAAAGAAGCAGATCCGTAGCTAGAAGCGATGGAGGAAGCTCCAAGGCCGTATCCTGCGCCGTATGCGGATACTGGTGCGGCGTATGCTGCGGAGTACGCTGGAGCGGCGATAGCGATGGGCTGTGGTGCTTGAACAATGACTGGGGTGGCGACTGGAACTGGCACGCGTCTGACGACTGGCACGGCGACTGGACGGGATACTGGCACCGGCACGTTTTGGACGACTGGGACTGGGTACGGGGCGGCCACGGGTTGCGGCACTGGCCTGTCGACGGCGTATGGGACTGGCCTCTCAACTGGCACTGGGTACGGGGCGGCTACGCGGACCGGGTACGGGCGTTCTACTGGGTATGGGACCGGATGCGGCACTGGGACGCCGACGGTTCTTGGCACGTGCACTGGGTACGGAACGGACACGGGTTGAGCGTGACGGTTGATGATGTGCACTTCCTTGGAGATCGGGACCAACGGGCCAACGGTCGGTGCCGGTGCGGCGACGGCGGCGACGGAGTAAGGTGCTGGAGCGGCGGCAATTCCGACAGCTGGAGCAGAAGCGATTCCTACAGCTGGAGCTGCGGCGATGACGGCACCGCTGCTGTAGGCTGGAGCGTACGAGGATCCGTAGGCCAGTCCAGCGGGTGCGGCGGCGTAACCACTGGCCAATCCGATGGGAGCCGCGGCGTAACCGCTAGATAGCCCGACGGAAGCGCCGTAACCGGAAGCCAGACCGGATGACAGGCCCAAACCGGAACCGTATTCCTCGCCGATGCTGCGTTTTTCCGGTTTCTGCGATGTCTTGCTGGCTGTGTCGGCCCGGACCAGGGCTACGACGGCCAAAGCGACGACTAAAGCTGATGTCTGCGAAAATAAAACGGTGACGTTAGTGTGTTGTTAATGTGGATATTTTCAAGAATCGTTCCGTGCGGCGGCCGTGGTGCGCATTTTTTTTTACCAACGTACAAAATAATACTATTTTTATGGTACATCGTAATGCGCCGCGAGACACTTTTCGGGCTCAACGGAACGATTGTTATTGTTTTGGTTTTCGCTCCTTTCGTCGGAATACTTACGAATTTCATGTTTGCTGTTGTTCTACGGTACTCGATCGAATGGTGATGTTTTGATAACCGAATTGGCTATTTATACCCCGTCCGAGCGACTGTACTATAATATAGTCCCCCGCGCAGTGTACCGTACACACATACCCGTGAAGATCGCGAAAATAACCAGTTTAAGTGTCAACCAGTACGACTACGGCAACGACCGGTGTGTTGTGTCATCTCACGTAACGTCGCGTAGTGTATATGTGTGCGGAGGTGTGCGTGTGTGTGTTTGTGTGACCAGACGGGGGAAAAAATGTAAAAATAAGTAAATAAAAAAAAAAAAAAAAAACGTGAAACTAGAATAAAATAATAATAATTGTTTATTGTACGAATCGTTTACCGCGCGAAACGATTTATGTGTATTCGCGCCCAAAGTACAGCGTGTACGAGTGCAATTATGCAATATACGTATAGACGACTAATCCGGCTGCGGTCGAACCGCATGCGATGTAATATTATATCCGTATATTATATTGTTACAGGATTGTTCGTATGCGCACGGTTATATTTTTTTTATAGTGACACGTTACTAGTTAATCGAATGTCCTTGCGTCATCCACCTTTTTCGTTTTCTCCGGATGTATATCTTTTTTATTTCAAAAACATCGGGCACATATCGTTGCTATAGATAATAAGATATTTTATCCTTCGATCGCCGCCTGCAGAAATTGACGACCGCCGTCGCCGCTTCGTAGCAATATACCTAAATTAATCTAAATAATAGATAAAACCTATAATAAAATATCGCCTTATTGCGTGTGCTAATTCTGAATTCCTAGTTAATTCTGAGAAGATTTAATATACCCTTACTTGTATAAAAATAAAGTAGCCTCCCCACAACCCCACCCGAAACTAGTTACCGTACAATCAATCTCTGTACTACTCCTATAGAATGTAAGGTCCATATGACAAAGTGATCTTACATATTAGTACAGGTTCCAGTGAAATCTATCTAAGACAGAATCGCTTTCAGTTATACTCTCTGATAAAGATAATATGTAATAGGTATTCGTTACATTCATAGTCCATTTTAAACATATTTCATTATAAGTATACAATAATATAGATGAACAATACATTTGTCTACTATGTTTGTATGTTTGACTGTTTATACTTCAAGAAGTTATTTACCGTAGTCTAATGCACCATATTATTTCATTGAATAAAGATTCTATGATTTTCGTAATGTTTATATTATAACTTAAGGTGGCTGTTTTTTCTTTGAAATTGAAAAAAATCTACGATACCATTTAATAAATTTAAATTGAATAAATTTCTAAACCGTTTCGAACAATATGATAAGATACGACATGGATTTCAATTTTTCTAGAGTGATCAACAACTTATAACAACTTATACTGCAAAATATACCGTAAGTTTGCAATGCGAAAGTAAAACAATATACCTAGGTACTAACCAAACATGTAAAAAAATATGCAAAATAGAATCAAAAAAATATTGTTTTTCCAGTATTTTGTAGGGGTGCCCATCAGCATCGCAGTGATGTTTGACTTTGAAAATTGAACGCGCTTTTTAGATAAATACAATTTTATATTTATATATTATTGACAATTATTTTGTCAATAATACTCGTCAGTGGCAACTCTATATTTTACTCATATGAGGTACTATCGTAGGTATCTGGTATATTATAAATCAAAATTTCGATCAAACTCACCTTGTACTATAGTCTATAAAGATTACAAATGGCTACTATGTTATTCTAAATTTACTCTCAGAGTCAATAAAGTATTAGTCGGAAGAAATTAAAAAAGAAATTTACAAATCAATAGTTAAGTGAATTTTTTTTTAATCCTCAATTACAGGTTGCTACTTGTTAGTGGCTGTTATATGTTCTGTACTATATAACATGTAAACATTATTATATCATAGGTTAAAAACAACCTAATTTTATAGACTATTCATTATATATTTTATGAGACACTATTATTTTAGATTCATAAAAATAATTTAAACCAGTAATCACACATTAGACTGATTAGTGATTTGTAATCATTGTATATAGTATACCTACGCGATACCTACTTCTGATACAGTGATACATGATAAGTATTACCATCAGCATAAAACTTAATGTAAACCAACCAGTGGTGTTTAATAATGATGAGATTTTAATTTTTTATTTTTGGATTTTATAATGCTGTTTAACACCAAATGAATAACGTTATTATGTTCTGAAATATTTTGGTTATTATTTTTTCACATTTTTAGTATGTTATTACGGTAGTTTTAAATTGTGTAAACACATTTTCAAACAGATATTTTTATACCGTATCTAGTTTCTACCGATAATATATATTTAATATTTCTCCGAAGACAGTTTGATGGGTATTCAGCGCATCATCTAATACTTTCTTCTTCTTCTTTCTTCAGCTTAACGGTCCTTTCTCAGGTATAAAACGTTTTAATATTGGCAAAAACTGAATTAATCGTTCAATACACTTTTAAACCCTTTCTAATTATAATATATTGCAACGAGACTACCAGAGCGTTCAGTTAAAAGTTGTATAGCATTACAAACACGAGGCATCGTTTTGTATTTTTACACGCACATCACATCGATTTGAGTCAAGTTATTTTTTGACCCAGACAGGTTATCATTGAATATTAAATAAATTATAAAGAATTCAGGACTCAGAACTTATAGCAATTAAAATGAAAATCATTAAAATACGCGCCTACCTATATATTATATTCTCTTAACATTTTTTAAATATAATACAATTAAAAATCTATATAATTATATATTTTGAACGAAAAAATAATGATTTTAACCCTATGTATAATAAGCTGAGAATACAATAGAAGCTATTCTAAAATATATTTTATATTTTTAAGTGTTCGAATTTAATAATAAATTAACGAAGTTAAAGTATATGAGAACAATATTTTAACATTGAATAGTAATTAACTATGGATTCCTATAGAAATCAATAACATTTTATTTTTACACAAATCATGTAGAAAAAATACATACATTATACTATGTTCAAAAATCGTTAAGAAACGTCCTATGATGTGACAAAACTATAAAGTTATGCAAAATAAAATTTCAAATCTTATTTCTCTGTACTCCGAAAAGACTTTATATACGGCTCTGCTATGTTTTATCCGCTAAAATTTAGCTTATATAGTCCATTATCTTTTATAATATTGTATTAATATATTATATAAATGTTGTACATTCCGAACATAAATTAACGTAAGTGTTAACGGATTGTAAGTTGTAACCAATGTAACCCGTTGATATTTTAATCAGTTAGAAACTTAAAACTATACTAACGAAAATTGAGCTCAAGACACTACTGATGGTTGATTTTTTTTTTAATAATAATTTATTAGCATTTAATGTAATAATAACGATAATAGTATAAAAAAAATACAATTGTCGATGGGATTCTGAAGTCACAGACAATGTGATGGAAGAATAAGAAAATAATCACTGTCATCGGTGATAATGTCGATCTGCATGTACGAAACACTTTCGGTGAGAGAGAGAAAAAGAAACGGGACGATTTCCATATTTCTGTTCGCCACCGGTTTAGCACACATTAATTTCATCCGTATATACGATCATCGCCATTATTGCATAACCCACTCGGCGCACACACAACGCAGCGGCAGCTGTAAAGATTTTTTCGACAATATTTTTTATTTTATCCTGTTTTTTTACGACCACGTTACAGGATTATCTCCACTCAGAGCGCGGTATTTCCGTCAAAGTGTGTTCGTAACTCGTTTTGTGATGTCGACACGACTGGATGGATAAACGTAAATGATTACCTATACATATTATTATACTATACCGAGTACCGACCTCCAGGTGAGTCGGACGGAGGAAGAACGAACACATGGGTTACGGCCGGGCTGTAATTGCATAACTTTGTAGATGGGTCCGATTCGAGTACCACTGCAGGACCACCACTATGTTGTATCTTAAAGACTATACTGCCGCGTTTATTTGTCTTACGTTCTTAGCCGAAGCCAAACCTGGGCCGTCTATTGGGAGCCCAATAGAATAATACAATTTATTGATAATAATAAGTAAAAACAATTTAAGAAAAGTTAGATGTTACCCATGTACATCATACAGTGAATGGGGTTATTTATACCGCAGTAGGTGTTGTGGAATGGAACAACAAAGGAGAAATTAAACCTAGTTGTGTAAGAAGAAACTTTGAAATTAATTAGAGGAAGAAGAAAATGAGCATCCATATGTCCACCTATCTATCTTATCTGGTCGATTGACTATATGCGTGGGCCAGATAGTTTTAGTGTTTTGTTGTTAATTCGAATCGAATCCTTAAATGTGTAGCTATTGCGAAACGTGTTATTTTTTCCCAAGGAAAATTCTCAAAAAAAAACAAACTGCAACGTTATTTTTCTTCCGGCATCTACATTTTTTATTTAATAAGATTATCGATTTTTTTTTTAACGCAGCCGGACAGTTTCAAGTAAAACTAACTTTCATCTTGTTTTAAAAATATAAAAATTTAATATTTGTTAATTTTTTCTTTTTTTTTTTTTTACATAAGTTTCAAGTTTGGCAAAATAGTCATCGATATTGGAGATAATGTTTTGTAATATTGTTATTTTTCACTTTTTCAGTGTAACTAGATTTAAAAAAATAATAAATCAAGTATTCAATTACTCTATTGTTTCTTGTAGCTATAATTAAATTAAAAAAGATGTACGACAATATATCTTTGCACATGATCGTTTTTGGAATACATTAATGTTTATCATTACTTTCAATTCTATGTAAATAAATAGGTACCACTAAAACAACAAAAGACTGCACTCAGAACCTGCATTGTACTGACTAAGTAGGTAAGTAATAAGTAGCTAAAAATTAAAATATAAATAGATATAATAAATTATCGCTTAAAAAGAAAATCGCAGAGTATACTTCACATCCGTTTTAAACGAAACAAATTCGGATTTCGGATGATTGGGTTTTAAATTTGAAATAAACTATTTCATACTCATTTGAAATGTTTAGGTAAGTACCAATATTTTTTATTATGGTTAATAAAAATATGTAAAAATTTAAAAGTAAATTTATTTTTAAAATAAATGATAAAATTAAAATTAAAATTAATGTAGATTTTTAGGTTATTCTTTAAAATATATGATATTAAAATTTCGAAAACTTTAGAATTATATACATTACACATAATATACAAAATACACTATTGTTATTTTATTTTACTACTGAATTTAACTTCAATATTTTATTTTATATTTAATCATAAGTTTATTTTGAATTTTATTTTAATTTCACCTCTGTCAATTTATTTATTTTATTGTAATTGGAGTTATTTCCGTTAATAAATTGTTATTATTATTAAAATGTTGATCCACTTGTTATTTTATATATTTAGTTTAAAGATTTAAATTTTGCTAACGTTTAACATTGAAAATTTCATAAGTTATTACAATTATATTAATGGTTGTTTCGCATTATTTTTAAAATATATTATACCTATATACATATGGAAGTTTGGACATTGATAAGGACTTGGTATTTTAGTGCTTATGAAATTGTTGTTCTCCCTTACTAAAATGTCAATGATACTTCTTAGAATATCCCGAGTGTATATAAGTTGGGAACAGCATTTTGTTCTTGGATGACCATTAAAAGTTAGTGAATAATTTTGTATACAATATATAGACTTGGCTCAATATTATTTTCAAAATGAAAACAACGAATGTTCAATATTAAAGTATAATATTATACTTTCAATCTTGGATCTTCCGATTACAATATTATTGACACAACTCCTCCACTTACTAGTAAGTAGTAACGTCATAAACTCATAACACATAATAAATATCGAGTACTAAATAAACAGTTTTTTTGTAATTTAAGGACTTTACATTGTATAATTGCTTAGTCCAAGTATTAGCAGTTGTGTTTTGTAGTTTTGTTATAGATCTTTAAAGTTTAAATATTTTCAAATAAATTAAATCCATAGAAATTAATATATCAATATATTTAAAAAAAAAATAATATAACGATAAAAATTTCGTTTTTGTATTTTTGTAATTACGAATATTTATGTTAATAAATTAACACGAATACGTTTATTCTAAAAAAAAATAACTAGTTTTACTATTTTGCACAAAAAAATTACCACCTTCACCAAATAAAATCAATAATTTTTGTATTACAAAAAAAAATCTATTAATTACACAATCTCATGAGTCATGGCTTTCACGTTTATCAACCACATGTCATGTCTACATTTTTCTATGACTTCCAGTTTTATTGATACATATTTATAGGTATATGCTTTATTAAGGCAATGATGGCTTCATTTAAACAATTTGTATCATCAATTATTCATTATTAGGATTACAAATTTACAATCTCGTTTTATTCTGCAAGATAATCCAATCCAAGCTTGGACATTCAGGTTGATTAAATTAAATTATAGATACTACTTTTCGGTACCAGAGAATGAACTGCAAACATCACTACTTTAAGTAAGACTATTAATTTAAAACTAAATATGTGTATTTATTATTCAACAATATATTATAAAAATATTCGAATAAATATAAGAAATATAACTTTATGCTAATCTAAATCTGTTCAATAGAACGAAATGTTTTAGTTTTGTACTGTTGTATATGACAAAAACGTTTTACGAAACTCAACGAATTATAAATAGGTATAAATATGTATAAATGTTAATTGTTATAATATTTTGCGATATCTTTTAAAATTTTTATTAAAAGTTCCTTACTAATATTTAATAGTATAATACATAAATAAGAATATAGCACACGTATAACTCGATTTTTTACCGTACAGTTTTTATAGTTTCAAGGTGGTTTTTTTAAGAAATATTTTTGAAATTAACTTAATGACTCAAAAATTAAAATCATACTGTATTTAGAATGTCTGAATGTGTAAGGAGATATAAATGGTATGATATTCTTCTTCCATTAGACTCATTAGTCCTTATACTAGTTATTCAGTATACTATTATAATACATAAATAATCGACGAGTTCTAAAAATACATTTTAAATACAAGCAGACATATAGTATTGATTTTGAATACCTAAGTATGGACATAAATATTTTAAAGAATAATTAAAAAGTTTTGAGATGATTTTTCCATTAGGTACCTACATATGTTATAGAATATTATCTCTATGAGACATGTATTTATTAGATAGGTAGGTACTGAAAAATACTGAAATACTCTAATTGCTTATAAAATACCGTTTGAAAAAATAAATATAAGATTTATGTTTCTTATGACATAGGTAATAGGTACCTATGTAATACATAAATAACGCTAAACTATATAATTAAAGAAAATTCAATGCGACTATTGAATATTTCATGTAAGGTTCAACCTAAATGCTAAATAGTATATAATAATTATTGTATTATATAAACGCGACGAGACGCACAAATACAATTAATGAACATACATTCTAAACAATTTACACATTACAATTGCAGACAATTTTAAAAAACTATTATTATTCAATGGAACTCTTGAAAAAATATATTTTACTATTATTAAATACATTGTTTCAATAATTATTGCATAATTTGTTATCCATATTTCTATATTTTCTAACTTTTTCATGTATATTTAACAATTTTTTAATGCATATTTGCTTACATATTTATACATATTTTAGTGCATAAGTGTCTTAACCCTAAATATAATGTACATATACATTTTTATTTAACATTTATAGAAAACAGACGTCATACAGGCATACAGCGTATTCAATGTTTTTAATTCAGTGTTTTTAGCATTAAAATGGCACACTTATACGATCATTCGGATTACATACTTATCTGCACTCTTTTATCGATTCATATGTATATACATTTAGACACTTTATGGTTAGTACTTTATACCCAGAATGGCAAATGAATAAATTAATGTTATAAATACCGACATCGATTAGTTTTGTGATTGCCAACCGATGACGCGGGTAAGATAATATGTTAACATTTTATTATGTTGTGTGCACACTCAATACCCAAGTTTTGAAACCAAGCGGCAAACACGTTATATTAATGAGATTAAAGTCTTCAATGACCAAAATCTTTTAGTAGTGAAATAAATTGACAAACAATCCTGAGTGAATTTCATCTTTAGCGTTTTGGCGGTTTTCCTTCATAAAACGTATACTGATCACATTTATTACAGTTATAATTCAGGTAATAAATTATATTGTAGTATGCTAGTATTTACAATTCGATTAGCACACAATGTGTCAGTGCTCTCCCGAGGATTTGCGAGGCCCTGGGCAACATTAGTATCCGAGACCCTCTAACACATAATATATTGAAATTATATATATGACGATATAGGGGAGGGGGAGTAAATAGGTATTCTTGTCTCAGGTGTCTGAGGGCACTCTAAGATTTGTGAAAAATAAAAAGAAGGGTGAGATGCAACTATACATTGTGTATGATATCAACTTTCAAACAATTATTGATATTTTCTAAATCGTTCTAAAAGTCACAGCTAAAATTTTGAAATTATTATTTATTTTTCTTATTATATAATGCATACAAGAATACTTAATATAGAATATTATTCAAATGTTTCTTAAAACACGAGGTCCTTCAAGGCGCGCGGCCCATGGGTAAGTTCCCCGTTTGCTCTGCACTCGGGACGGCACTGCGATGTGTATACAAGTAGTACGTACTACTTTGAACTTATAACAATTACAATTCTTTACTGTATACTTACAATGTAAGTCTTAAACATATCTACCTAATATAATACATATGAACTTATTTTTATTAGATTTTTAAGTAATTTGCAATATTTCCATGTTAAAAATATTGTTATTAAGTATATATAAATTAGAATGTATATAATATTATGTAACCACTAAAGCCACCTATTAATTTTTTATCAATTGTTTACTGTCTTGGTGCTTTATTATTTAAATGATTTTTAACAATTATTATTGTAAAATATATTTTAAATATTGGATACTAATACACCACATTACACTTTTATAGAGACAATATAGTTACACTTATAATAAAGTGGCTTTTGCGGTTCCTAATCTAGGTCATTGAGTCAAATCTTAAAACTAAATTCTCAAGTTAAATCGTATGGTTTCAGAAGTTTGAGACGCGTCTAATGTCCTTAAAGTTATATAATAGTCGTGTAGTCAGAGGATTTACGTGATGATCTAGTCTGTCTCGTGTTTGCAAGCTATAATCTTTAGATTTCATCTACAATTGTTGGCATATATTATGCATGCATTATTATTTATTATTTATTACTGAATAATTTGACCGTACGCTATTGGAGTCGTATACACTTTGTATCTACACATTGTAATATGGTCGTACGCGTTTTGTTGTTAATCAATTAATTTATATGAAAATGTGTTTACATTACAGAGTAATAATAGGTTGGTCCTGCATGTAGGAAAATTACGATTCGGGAAGTAATACGACGCAGCACACCATGCGTAGGCACATTGTATTATAATATTATTATGTACTGCAGTTGGCTGTCGAGTTCTGCAGAAGAGCATTGAATTCGAGAAAGTTTGACATTTGAATGAACATAATATCAATAACTACAAACACGATAATAAATAAAAATATATATTAGGTATAATATAATATAATATATAACATTATAATGTGGCACGCGTTACACAATACCGTTTTTAAGACGGTATACGCCACGTATGGGTACGATCGACGTTTTTATTTATTTATATATTATTGACCGTATTATTTTAACGCGTAACTACGACGATGATATTATCTGTGTTGCATATATGAAGAAATATCGAATTTATTATAATCCATGGTATGGCGGCGAGCGCGCGCATAAAAACGACCAAATGACATAAGCCCCTCGATCATCATAATCCGATACTGCTTTCAAACACGTGTTAAGTACTTTCGTGCACATTTCCCCGTCAACGCTATTGGATCGATCCTAACGAACAAATACCATCGCTTTTAGTGTTGATGTCTAAATTAACTATTGATGAAGAGTTGGTACCTTGGATGAATGATTGATTTTTATTTGTGACTTTCGTCCATGTCATTGCGCAGTAATAATTTTTATTTGATGCTCTAAAATTTTCTTAATGTAATAGTAACATAAACGTAGGTACGAGTTGTAAATTGTGTCTGAGGATGCCGCATATCCACACCCATATATGTGTAATCGTGCTTTTACTAACATAGCCATATATCTGTGATCTGTCTAACAAACGTACAACACAACAAATTTGCGTTAGAAGTAAAACTAATTTTACGTTGTTAGATTTAATATTAGAATTAATTGATTTATAATACTATCAAGTTTCAAGGTTCATAACTTGTTTAGAAATTAAAATATCCCAAAAAAACATTTCACAGACTATGTTCTTATTTTAACGTTTGATATAGGTAATAGATCAATTTATTCATTATAATATTGAAACTAACAACACAAAATTATTTTAAGCCAGATTCGCTACCTAATAGTATGTTGTACGAATAAAATATAAACAAAGAACCACGGATGGGCTTTGCTCTGCTGTACAGTAGGGAGTGGAGTGGACATCGTTCATATGCTAGGTCATTACAATGGATTTGTTAAATTTGAATGCAATGATAGGTGTCTTTGTATACGAATAAGGATTCTGAACGGAGATGATATGTTAGTCTAGAATAGGTATATTACATGATATATTATATTTAAATTGAAATATAATGTCAATATTTGTTTTTCAAACGCTTTTAAAAAATATTTGTGCCTATGGATTTGAATAATTTTGAAATGACAGAAACAACAACTTCTGTGGAATCTTCTATTAAATTTTCAGGTATTTTGTACCAGTCAAATTTTTTTTTTATCAAAAATTATAGTAAAAATATTTAAAATATCGAATACTTCAAATGCCTATAAGTTGCTTAAAAATCAGTATATTATTTTGAAAATAATATGACTTAAAGAAAATGCCAATCGAAACAACTGGTAAATGTTTCGAGTTTCTACGACTTATACTTTTTGAATAATAACAAAAATTTAAAATCGTATAAAGATAAATCGTTATTTTATGTTATTTCATAAAAATTTAAATTTCAAATGGTCATAAAAAATTTTCCTTAACGTCCGGTAGAAATTTTTCTATAATTATTTGAAAAGAGAGTAACTTATGGATAACATTGTGTTAAAATTTTCAACTACAAAATAACTTGCAAATTATCGCGATTTTAACATATTTTATACAAATTTGAACTTTATGGGTTCATAAAAAAAATTTGAGTGAAACGATTTTCAATTTTTTTTTAGTTACAATAATTATAACTTATAATAAACCTTGTAGGTATTAAATTTTCAAGAGTTTTCAAGAGATCCATCACTCCGTTCAGAATTTAAAAAAAAAAACATACATCATTGTAAAACCAATAGATTCCAGCACTCCGTTAAGATTCTGAAAACAAATAAAACGTATACCGATGTGTGTTTTCTTAGTGAAAATATTATCAAATAAATATGGATAGATTACGGATATGTACTATGTAGTTGTTATAGTTATAACATATAATTTTGTACAATCAAACGATGAACGACACCGCGAGTTCGATGTAATATTTTCTTCGGCGTGCTTCGCATTTATGTGATAAAGCCATATAAGTACCTACGAACCTACGCATAGAGCCGCGAAAATCATAACGGCCGGAACACTATTAGTATACATGGGTACATATTATTATTATTATTATTATTATTATGTATACATAAATACGTCATATATGGCAGTAATCGTAATAGTAGAAGTATACAATCGTGGTAGTTATAATATAATAACAACCTATTGCATTATGTGTGGACATGCGTGGTAACCAGTATAGTATAGTAGTGAGTTACCCAGTGAAGGAGAAAAAAAACAGCACCTCTCTGAGTAAAGCTTTAAATTATAATAACAAACGGACGAGACTTGCGGACCCGATTGAGCATCGTATCTGTGCACGCGCGTATTATTTTTTACTCTTTTGGCCGCTACTCCGACGGCACCGCGTAACAATACAACGGCTATTTTATTGTTATTAGTAACATAATATAACTTATTACTATTACCTACTGTTGTTGTTTATGCTGTATTAATACAATAATATGCGTAGTGTTGTGTAGGTACACATTAGTATTAAATAATTTATATCGTATTAAACGCAAGACGTGCTCGATGGGGACCAGTTTTCTCTAAACGTCGCAGTATTTTAATATTGCTGTAGTAGGCACAGTAGGTACCTATTATATATTATAATGCAGTCACCGGTCGCAGATGGTGACCTATTGGATAACAACGTTACGCATTATTTTTCTTTTTTAGCACAATATATTTGTTTTTATTAGATTTTAAAAAAAAGCTACCATAGCTCAATATAAAAGTACTCCAGCTCCAACTCTGTAAGTTTTTTTTTTATAGTGAGTACCTATATGGCTATATTCAATCACTGATTATTAAAAGAAATTTTTTTTCGTGCTCAATCGATCTTAGATGTACAATATGGGTGCCTATTACTAAATCATGATAAACGATTGAACTGTATTACAAGTAAAAAGTCCAGTTTTAAAAATAGGAAATTAAAATTAGACGTGGCCTCCAATATATACTGTAAACCAATGGCGTCTGTAGGATGATCCACCAAGATAAAATATTCCGGCGATATTATTTAAACAATGTTACTACAATTGTATTAGATTTACTATAATGCGAATAAATTATTCTCAGATATTGACCATTTACAAATTTTTTTTATTATTTTATAATAAATTATTTTTACTATCATATTAATATTCGATACCCACCCCATCCTTGCAGTAAGATCGTACTCTTAATTTCGAACCAGATCTAGTTAGTAATTACCAAACTATAAATATTTGAACAAATCTCATTTTCACAATCATCTTAGTCAATAGTCTTGGAAAATATAATTTTGTTCCATCAATTTCAATCTTGTCTCATAATTAATACTTTTATACTTGGCCGTCAACCTTTAAAATTTTTTTTACTCTTTAATGGGATATATCCCATTAAATAGCTAATTAATTAATGACAGTTTGTAAATTGTCATTATAAATATCAACTTTAATATCATAAGTATCAACATTTTTAACATAAAAAGTTAATAAAAATTGATACTGAAGAGGTACACATACCACAACAGCAATCATGAAAGAACATAGTAAATTGATAACACTAAAATATTGGTTGAATTTAGATGATTTTGGAGTGATTAATTGATCCATGTCAATTGTTAGGTATACATTAATATTAACATATTACCAAATGTTCAAATCATAATACTGCACCTGATCATTTTGGGAGCTAACATTTTTATTAATTGTCTAATTATACTAAAATGTATTATTGATGGGAACAAACATTTATTATATAATAGAATAATAAACTTACATAATTTACAAAAATAAAATAAACATAATTTTAATAAAACAATTTCACAAATAAATAATACCAGATAGTTAGCTGGCCAAATAACCATTTAAAACAATATTTTATTTTTCTTAGTGTTATAGATACTACTTAACAATAATAACCATTAAACAACAGATTTAAATTCATTATCTAAATTTACAAAAAAAAAAAACCTATATATTGCATAATTTCACTTATTTTTTAAATTTTATAAAGAAAATATAATATATAAATTGGTTGATAGTACAAATATAAACTTAATATAATTTTTTAAAATAAATATTTATAATTGAATAAAATAATTATTTAGTAGGAGAATAACCTACAGGACCTAACAACTTTTTCAAAATAATATTTTATTACCTAACTTGTTGACTGAGCCGTTGTAAAAATTCATAATAAGACAAGGATGATTCAAATTTATCTTCAATCAGACGACTATAAAAACGTAATTTATGTGGTCCATTATCCCTAAGGTTCATAAACAAATTTTTGAATATTAATAAATTATATAAATTAATAACAAGTTTTAAAAATAAATACTTACTTTATTATTTCTATAGGCAATGAATATGGTTTAAAAGTTTGTAGATAAGAAATAAAACTACGTAACAAATAAGATGGCTTGGAATCCACTTCTGTGAGTGAAGTCTGTAAAATGAAAATATCAACATTAACATAACAAAAACAATAAATCCAATATCAATAATAAAAGAAAAATATTTGAAATCATCAATATTTAGTCATTATTAATTATTATCACAATCAACTTAATAATCACGAATGGAAAGAATTGCTCTTAGGATAAGTTTTTTATCAATTTATCTTACTTCCACTTGAATACATAAATTATAAAATAATAAATGTTAACAGTTTAAATTCAAATAGAAAAATTGGTTTAAATTGTTTAATTTTTTACCAAGTGGGCCATTAGTTATGAAATGGAAATGTAAAACATGAAAATCTAGTTAAATTAAAATCTCATAATATAGCCCTATAATCATAAGTATAATTCATAATATGCTGTTTCCACTGTATTTGAATTCAAACAATTTATATGACAAAATGATTTTTGAATTTTCGGAGAATTTTTTCAGGATTTTTCCATTTAAGAACCATTACAATTATTAAATAAACTGTCATCAAAAAATGAGGCACCTCAGAACTTACAATTAATTCTGGCATTGAATTGAAATTCACATAACCAAATAACTTTTGAATAAGTTGATCTGAGCATCTATGTCCAATAAATATTGTTAATGTTTCACTGTCATCCAGTAAATAGACACCATTAGATTCAACTCTTTCTGCAGATAGTTGTATGACTGGTGGAAGAGGTATTTCTGTTAACTTCTCATAATTTACTTTAGGCTAAATAACAAACAAATTTTAAAATATCATTATCATATCTAACAAATCAAATTTTAAATTTATTCTTACCTGTTCTTCTAAGCTATGTATAGGATATAAATCTGGATATATGTATTGAACAAGATTATTTAAAGGCAAGCTTTTCATTTGACACATACTGAACATTCGTTCATCTAGTCGAGTAGGTTGATTAGTTCTAAATGCAGCCTAAAAATCATTTAAAAATATTGGGTTAATTATTTTAAAATCAAAGAAATTAAAATAATTACATGTTTCAGTGTAGCTAGAATGTATAACGGGAATACTCTTAATGACAAAGGTGATAACATGGTACCAGGGCCACTGTAAGATGAGCAGCCAAGTTTAAATGCAGAGAGAGAATCTGAGATGGCATTGAAAAATGCTTCACGTGCATCAGATAATGATTTTTCAGTACTTCGGTCAACAGCTGAACACACAAAATTCAAAATTATATTTATATTTAAATAATTGTACTTCTGTAGCATAAATTACCCATTTTTGCAATTAAACATGTTATTGCTTGTTGATCAGCATTATGAAAGACATCATTTAAATTATCAGTAACTGGAATGCAAAGTGTGTGCACTCTAATACGCCGTTCAGCTATAACAAAAACATTTTATTGTTTAAAAAATAGTTATACTTTAATTAAATATTTCATAATTGTTATCACCATTGCTGGAAGTATAAAGTAATGCTGCTTGGAAACAAACAACATGAACTCCATCCAAATTTTCTTCAATAGATAATTGCATACCATATGCATTATCAGGATTTACATTAGGTAACATAAGCAAATCAGATGAGCGAACAAAGAAATTTCCATGAAAAGAGTGTATTCCCACACCACGTGTACAACGTAATCTTAAGAGAGCTTCAAAACCGATTTTACGAGACAGGTATCGATCAAAACAGTTTATGAACCGTGTTACTAATGTAGGAGACTTCACATTAAACTGAGAAAAATTATGTATACACCCAGCTGAGTATTTTGAAATTCCCGCTAAAAATAATTAAACATAATTAAAACATCTATTTGATAATTTAATATTATATTTTCATACAAATGGTAGCAATATCTAAATATTGTGAGGACACGAAAAATATATCAACAGCAATTTGCTCTGCACTACATTCAAGAGCCAATTTCTTGTAGAAATCAGTAGATGGGTCCATATGCATAACACGATCCCCAGTATGTGGATTTCCATCATCTCTAGGTTGTAAGCTACCAGGTCCACAGTTAGGTAAACATGCTTGAAATACAGTTACTCGACCTCCTCGAGGTGCTAATAATTTAAAAGCTGCTTGGAGAGCAGCTCCTAAAGCACAACCAGTGTTGTAAGACTCTTTATAAAGACTTGGCAAACTAGTCAATAAATCTTTTACGGCAGACTTATTTTCTTCTAAATTTACCATAAGACCATCAGGCAAAGGCAAAAATATGTCTAAAAATAAATTATAATGAAAATAATAATTTATATAATTCATACATTAATTTACAAGATTAAAATTTTTAATTACCAGTTATATCGCTAACAATAAGTTGTTTTGGTTGTCCTCCATCATTATTTGAGATTTGATAAAAATGAACTGACGAATCATATGTGATAAAACCAATGTTAGTACGTGAATCACCAGGTATATCATTTGACATAACTTTATTCAAAATTCGATCACAAACAATTTCTAAGTAACCAGTTAAGGTTGCTGTACGAGATACATCCAAAAGGAAAAGATACAGGGCGGGTTGTGGTGGTCTAACCTAAAGTAAGTAAAATTAACACATGCATTACAATAAATTGTAATACTGAGTATACTAACCATATAATCTTGTGAAGCAATGTACTCAATAGTGGCATTTTGTATTTCTGGCCTCCTTGATGGGTCACCAAGTGTTTTAGTATAAGGATCAATTTGAAACTCTGCAGGTACTGTAATACATTAGATCATTTAATACAGCTCTAGAGTTATTTTTTAACATTGAACTTACATTCATTAACTCTGTAACATAAGTTACACTTCCAATGGGCATTATCAATAAATTGAACAAATGGATTTATATACGAACGACAATTTCGACATCTTGTTATAGTTTCACATTGAATCACAGTTAAACGCTAAAATATACCAATTGTTTGTATAAAAAAAGTAAAAAATATCTTCTATTAAATTATAAATAAAAACATAATATCTACTTACTGAAAGATCTTTATAAGGGTGTATTAATATTCCTAATGGCAATCTACTTTTGTCCAGCAACGTTTTAGAAGACGGAAATTTGTTCATTGTACAGCGAAATATACTGGATTAAACAAATAAAATTAGAATATTCAAAAAAAAAAAAAAGGAATATTTTTGAAAAATCGTACTCTGGAGAACAATTGTCACAATTAGCATATCCTTGAGGAAGTTTAATTTCTGGTGGTTGAACTCCATCACCTGGTAGTACATCTCTTGACTTTAATAAATCCAGATTATCATAGCCCTTTAAAATACAATATTATTTTATCAATGTTTATTGTGTTTCAATATACTAAGTACAATAGTTAATATTAAATTATATTTTGTGTAATACTATTTATCTATAAATAAGACTTTGAACTTGCTTTTAAAAAGTAAATATACACTTGTATTTTTTTTTCACAACATTTTCATTCGTACAAATTTTTATAAAAAACTATAAAAATAGTAAAAAGTAAAGTAATAATTAATTTGTAGATTCTGATTTTTAAATTTTAATCACGATTATAAAAATTTTAATTAAATTAAATTCATAAACATTAAATAGGATTAAATTGCTCTTCGAATAAGATAAATCTATTAATAGAATGTTTCTGTGAAGTTATACATAAAATTAGAAAATTAGAAATACCACCCTGTAAGTACCCAATTAAAAAATATTTTAAATTAAATTGCTTCAGTATGATTTTGTATGCCATAGGCTACAGGGAATAGGTTTATTAATGCCAATTATTGAATTATTTAATAAATAGAAAAATATTTATAGCAAACAATCATATTTTGATAGTAGTTACTGCTATTGTATAATATATATTATTAAATATTATACATAATATTTTATTCAGAGCTACAATTCTTGCACTTAAAACCATACAAATATACTCTAAAAAATAGCCACAAATGCATTTTACTACAAAAATGATCTAAAAATGCCATATATATTTTTTTTATTTAAACACGAACTGACTGATTATCATTTTTGTGTGTTATTTGATCGAATACAAATGATGTGCCACAGTCAATGATAAATTAAGATAAAAACTCAATCGAAAAATAAAGATTCAATAGGGTATGGAAAAATCTGATAAACCTATTAAAATATCAAAAAAATTATTTATCTTTAGAAAATATTTTGAATAGGCTAAACTGTATCATATATTGAACAAATATGTATTAAAAACCAATAAAATGACCCAATAATGGTAAAAATGATCTAAAAATGAAAAAACATAGAAATATGCTAAATACAATTTGTAGCTTTTAAAGCATTGTGTAAAATCAACCAAAAAAATATGTACTTTGCATTAAAATCCAGGCCTTAGTGCCTTACTTATAAGAATCATGAGCAGTAGCCAGTAAGCGCTTTATTATGCTATTAGGTAATATTAAATAAATAGTTTATCCAAGAACTACATTTTCCTTTAACTTCATGGAAAAGAAAAGGATTTGAAAATAAATTTAATATAATTTTAATAATTTAATCAATTTGATTTGATAAAAATTCTATAAAATATTTAGTGAAAATCATCAAACTTTAATGATAGCTGACAAATCAAATAAATTATAAATGTATAATTAAACAAATAAATAATAATAAGCTTACCCATGTCTTTGCAAAACCTTGTTGTACAGAAGAATTTTGTTCTGTCTTATACGGATCTTGTTGCTGATTAGGAAATCCTTGCTGTCCAAGACTAGTGTTTAGTTGCTGGTAATTTATTTGATTCGATAAACCTGTATTACCTTGAAGTGGATACCCTTTAGGTGGTAGTTGTACATTCTGACCTTGTAATATTGTTGATGGCTGAGATTGTTGTACATTTTCAATTCCTTGACTTTGATTGTAGTAATTATTAGAAGTATTAGAAGGATACACTTGAGAGACAAGCCTTTGAGATTGTTGATTTATACTAGGAGGCATAGAAGGTAAGTTAGAAGATGAATTCATAGTCGGTTGTGAAAACATTGGACTAGTTTGATTTGAAAAGTTGGTATTTGAAATTGGAGTAGTTAACTGCAGTTTTGATTGATTTATACTCGAATGTGGTGACCACTGATTATGGGCTGGTTGAGTTGAATTTGTTTGGGTATAAATTTGATTAATTGGATACTGTTGTGGTGGATATTGATTAGTTCCGGTTTGAGAAGGCGAAAAAACATTTGCTTTAGATTGATTGTTAAATGGTTGTGATGGATATTGAGCAGTTGATTGCTGAATAGAAGAAACACCTAGGACAGGATGGTTGTTTGATGGTTGAGTAGGATAACGATTAGCTGCAATTTTATCTGATATACCAGTATCTAATCTAGGTTGATTACTGAACATCTGTTGAGAAAACTGATGCGCAGTTGATGAAACTGATGGTACCATATTCGTTTGTGGTTGGCTATTATATGGTTGTGATTGGTACTGACTTGACTGAAGAGAAGGAATACCATGTGCTTTAGGTTGATTGCTTAACATCTGAGAAGGTAACTGATTTACTGTTGCAGGAACTGGTGGTACCATATTAGATCTTAATTGGTTCTTAAATAGTTGAGATGAATATATACTAGATGTTGTTTGAACAACATCTGATTTGGATTGATTACTTAACATTTGTGAAGGTAACTGACTGCCACTAGATAATTTGGATGAAACAGAGTTAACGCTTGGTTGATTACTGAATGAATGTGGATATTGATTTGATGTTTGTTGAGAATATGCTTTAGTATTTAATTTAGCTTGATCATTAAATGTTTGTGGTGGAAATTGGTTGGTGGCCGATGAAACAGGCTGTGCAGTTAATTGATTATTGACAGACGTAGTTGAATAATGGTCTGAAATATTTTGCAAAGGTGATGTCATGATAACTGACTTTGGTTGATTACTATAAATTTGTGGAGGTGATTGGATAAACGGTGGAACTTCATTAGGTGTCTGCTGATTATGAATTGGTTGAGTAGAATACAGGTTTGTTGAAGACTGAAGAGCCGATACACTATCTGATTTTAGTTGATTATTGAACATTTGAGGTGGAAACTGGGTAACAGGCACAGTAGGAACCACAGTTGGTGCTGGTTGATTATTAATTAACTGTGTTGAGTATGGATTTGATATTGGTTGAAAAGACGAAACAATATCAGACTTCTGTTGATTGGTAAACATTTGTGGCCCACACTGGTTAACAATTGGAGCTGCAGTTGATATCTGTCGATTATTAACTGATTGTGTTGAATATGAGTTTGATATCACATTAGGAGAGGATACAGTTTCTAACTTAGGTTCATTACTGAATATTTGTGGTAAAAACTGATTAGTGTTTGATGAAATATTTTCTGTTAATTTATTGTCAACTTCTTGAGGAGGTATTGGGTTAGCTACTGGTTGAACAATTGTTTTAACATCAAGTTCAGTTGAATTATTTAATAGTGATTGAGGAATCTGAAGTGGCACTGACTGATTTGGATTTAAAGACAAAGATTCCATTTGTTTATTTGCCAATTGAGGTATGTTATTGACTTCTGATAATTTTGATGATAAATTTTGAAAATTGCCAACATTTTCTTTTTTATTAAATGTCTGTTTAGAAAAGTAAGAAGCTGATGTTAATTGAACCTGATTCATTGGTTGATTAATAGGTAGATCTTGTTGATTATTAATAGTCATATTAGAAAATGTATCGTTAGGTATATTATCAGTACTTTGTATTAAATTAATATGTGAATCATAAGGTTGGATTGATTTTGCAGAGTTCAATTCAATTGTTTCTTTCAGTAATACATTTGAATCTAATTTTAAGCCATCAGTTACTTTTAATTTATTTTCTATTAATGATGGTTGCTGATTTGAAGATACAAAATTTGTTGCATTATTTTGTAAATTAGAAACTGCCACTTCATTGGTTTTGGATGAAGATGATATATTCGGTAAATGAATATTTTCATGTGGGCTATGAGACTGTTGATTGAATACAGATTTATTATTTTTATTCATTGAATCAAAATAATAACTCGTATTGTGACCAGTTATTGGTTCAGATTGTTGTACAGTTGAATTTTGTTTGTTTACTATATTGGATATCAAATCTATTGGTGACTTTGAATTATCATCAAAAATAGATTGTCCAGATGTTAATTGGTTTTGGGATGATTGCTGATAATTTAATTCTTGTTCAGAAATTGTATCAGTCCGGTTTAAATTATTATTTTGCTGATTAAAATTAACTATTGGTGTTGGAGAAGGAGAATTAACATTATGTGGTTGATTTTCAAGTATATCATTACTTGAAGATTGCAAAGGTTTATCATCAAACTCGGATTGTACAATACTTGTTGAATCCTGATCAACTAAATCTGTAGAACTATTAATAGCAGCATTAGATGAATTGAATGAACTAGTCTGGTCATCAGATCTCTGAAATAAATTATTCTTAATGTCTTCAACTTTTTTTTCAGGTACAGAAGATAAATTTCTTTCGGTAGAAGTAGTTATGATAGATTGAGTTGAACTCAATGATGGATTATAAGCTGTAGACTGTTGATTATTTATAGATTTACTATTATCCAATAATTCAGAGGCAGATGATTTTGAAGAATTATGCATTGATTGTTGGCTAATTGATTCAATATTTTGAACATTTTGTGGGTAATGAAAATTATTTATACTAGATTGCACGGACTCACAACTATTTTGATCATTTAATGTTAGATCTAATGATGTAGATTGTTTGATAACCTGTGTATTACTATTAACAACACCAGGGTTTAAGTTAGAATTGGTAAGTGGCACATTCAAATTATGAAAAGCTGGTTGAACATGTTTATTTAAAGAGTTATAATCTGTTGATGGTAGATTCTCATTAAAATTTTTAACAGTTGTAGATTTTTGTTTTGGTTCAGTATTGTTATATAGTAATGGTAGTGAACTATTATGTGAATTAGATTGAGTCAAAGTATTCGACTGATTTAAATAAAATTCTTTAACAGAATGAGAAGAATTTTGAATGTTTAAAGGGTTGACATTATATGATGAATAGTTAGCATTGCTGTTAAAAGTAGGAGTCTGGCTTTGTTTATTTTCATATTGAAATTCAGTCTGACCAAAGTCTTTTTTATTAGAATAATAATCAAATGTCTGGACTTTTGATGCATTGAAACCTTGTTCATTCAATTGAGATTCAAGGTTTTCGTGATTTTCTAAGGTATTATCTATTTCATTCTGATTAATGTTATCAGATAAAGGAATGTCTTCAATATCATCATCTTGATTATAAGCACTATGTAAAATAGAATGTTGGTGATCATCATTATCATCTCTATTAAGACTTAAATCAGCAAATTGGCTAGGTACTGGAAAATCTTGACTTGAAGATATTATTGTACTTGATTCTTTAGTCAAATGACACTCAATATTTTTACTCAGCATATTACTTAAAAATGCATTACTAAGGTGTATGCTTTCAGAATCTTGATCAGGATTATTTTCAGGATATAAAGAAGAAGTATGTTGTGGTGAACTTTCAGTAGATTTTTCTTCCATATCATACTCTATGATTTTAGGTTCAGGATAAGATTTGTTGGAAGAAAAATAATTTGCATTCATATTTGCTGATATAGATTCTTTACTGGTATTATATTTATTTAATGGTAGGGGATCTGAAACCTTTTTTGATTGTTGTGGTAATAAACCAGTAAGATGAGGTTGCAACTGAAAGTCTGGATTTATTGGATAATTTTCAGCATTAGATTGAGCAAGGCTTATAACGTCCTGAAAAAAAAAATAATAATAATTAGTAAAAATAAAAAATAATACTATAAAAATAGATAACAAGTTTAGAAAAGTATTAACAACTACCCAAATAATTTAATAAATAAACAATTGAAGATTGATATGATATAAAATATTGGTAGAAAAATAATTCTGCCACATAAAGAAATTACTCTCATTTTTAAACAATAAATTTTACTTACTGGAATTGAAGAATTAGAATTTTCATAAATCCCTTTAGCATTAGTCCTAGGTGGTCCAGATGAACGTGGTGGTTCAATAGGAGAATTAATTGGGTACAAATGATTATTCATAAATGGAACTGTATTAGAATTTGAATGGTTTCTTTCATGAACTAGAGATTGATCATGAGAAGATGTAGACGATATACTTCCTAAAATAATAAGTTGTATAGTTTACAAAAAATTAAAATCCAAATTACAATTGTAAATCTTGAATGTTAAAATGAAAAGATTAATCAATGATAAAAGAAAATTAATTAATTAATTAATCAATAGGTTACTCAAGTAAAAATTATATAGTAAAATCATTGCTAATTGATTTTAAAATAAATACCAGTTACTTGGATTGATTTATTCAAGATATTTTATTTTAACTAGTGATGTAATTATTCAATTATTAGATTTATAATTATTATTGTTAGGTACATTTTATTGTACCTAACATTAGGTTAACTGACTGCTATTATATAGGTAGGTAATATTATATGACTTCGAGTATTTTTGTAAACCTATATTTATCAATTTATTATTTTGTGACATTACATTCAAGGAATAATTGATTATTCAAACCAATTACATAAATAAGTATTAAAAAACAATTTTAACAATTATTCAGAAAAATATTTATGTTATAAGAGTAATTTGTACAAGTACAATTATGGTATGAGTTATTTAGAATTAATAATAGTAATAAAGCTTTTGGATAGCTAGTAACAAAAATTATAAAAATTAAATATTATTTATTCTATACCTATACTACACATGAAATGGATTAAACATGTGTGTATGTCTATCACTCTTATTGTTAGTAAACCAATAAATATTGTAAGTAAATAAAAAATTGATGGGTATTAAACAATATTTTATGTAACAATTTTAACTGTCTGAACATTATAAACTTAGTTCTTCTTACATTAACTAAATAAAATGCATGGATATCAATCTTTATATAAACCAGTAGACTATATATTTACTATTTAATTATGAAAAATTAAATAATACCTATGGATTATATTACTATTTAAAATAAGTTTTGTAGTGATTTATTACCTACGTAAACTACCATTTAAACAAAGTTAAAATATGACATAAAATGTAAATAGTAGTTTTCGGGTAATCATCTAACTTTAATAGTTATAACTTGATTTATTTAGCAAATTTAAAAATATATGTAATATATTTATCTCATTGTATTAAAAAAATTATTTAATAAATGAAAATAATCTGTATTAAAAAGTAAAGCATTTATAAGATTGTAAATTGTTGAAAAATAACTAATATTGGCCAGTAAATAATTAATAAAAAAAAATAATAATAACAATAGATATTAGGGGGTTTAAGACAAAAAATAATATAATATGTATAAAGGACAAAAATAAAATTTCAATTGATGGAACACACGGGCACCTAAAAATACTGGTGGATTGCAGAATAATAGATTTTTAGTACCTAACTGAATATCAATATAATTTATAAATATTATATTTTTTATTTGATATCGGTAAAAAAATATTAAAACCTTTATTACAATAATTTGTATTTATTTCAAAACTATAATTATAATATTATACTATTATAGAGAAGTTTAAAGAAGTCATTGTAACCTTAAGTAACTGTCAATCATATACTAATTAGTAATTAACTATGGTTTACTTATTCCAGTTTAAAATCTAATAATAGTAATATAATATAACACCTAAAATATAATATGTTCATTCAACATAGGTACTTTTCTTTACTTGTTATTAGGTAAATATTTATACAAAGATTATATTTATACATTTTAAGAACAATACAGTTTATAATTTAAATTTAGGTTACTTCAAATTGGATTAAAACCAATTGTACTAAGTAGGAAGGCAAAATAATTTTAAGGAAAATATAGAATTATGAATTATGATAATAATTTAGTGTGCCTTATGTCTGTGTAATATATGCAATATGAATACCTTATTCATTGATCGAAAAAATAATATGAAAATATTCAGATTTTAAATTTTTAATTGGTATATATATAAATTAAATGTTATTATCAATTCTCTATTGACTGATATCTGACAGGAAAAACCATTCAATAAATGTCAGGTACTGTCAGAAGACACTACACATGAAGATTTAATAAAATTTAGTTTTTCATTAACTGGTAGGTATAACTATTATAAAATTATACAATTTCTAGATTTACCAGAATAATTTTCGGTTGACTGAGTCCCGTCTGTGGATGGTGGATTCAACATTGAAAATCCATTAACTAGGGAATTGGCTATTGACAATAAAAATAACTGTTTTAACTGAGGGAAAAAATGGTAAGTGATTATTGCAATCTAAGATATAGGTACTCACGGTTCTGATGGAAATAATTGAACCTGTGATCCATGATACCGTTGCCAATCTAGATAAATGGAAAACCTGAAAAACATACAGAACACTCGAACTTGACACGATTCCGTATAACACACAGTAGGTATGTAGCCCAAGGTTTCCAGGTTGCATAAAAAATACTTATCTAATCACGTAAGCAAAAATCTCCACCAACCTGTCAAATCGGTCCACTCAAAAACCGTATGTCGTAAGAGTAATCAACTGTTTCATAGTGTTGATAAAAAATAGAATAAAAGAATTCGATTGTATTTTCTAAATACGTAAACACCTTCGACGGTGGCGGTGGCGATGACAAGGGTTACACATTCACGGTAAGTTGGTGTTGGTGTTACGAACGTTACGGAATATTGATGAATACGCGGAAAACCTCTTGTTCCGAGACGACGGTGGAAATTAGTAATGACGATTTACGAGACGGGCACAACGACGTGAGCTGCTGATGACGGACAAAGTCGTCGACGACATTCACATTTCACATAGCAAATTACAATTCACAATGTTATTATCGCAGATTTCGTTGTGCCTCCTTGAGCGCTACTGCGCTATCTATTCTACCGAGGGCCCGCGCTCGTGCGTAGTGTCAAAGTGTGCATGTGTACGTGTGCGCGCATGATGTGGTGTAGTGACGTATTGTGTAGCCACTATTATAGACACGTCACGCTCAACGCACGCATACGAACCTATGCATATTAGTGATTAGTGCGCCGAGTGTCGTCCGGCAAGAGGGTGGTAGTGGTAGGGCGACCGAACGCGCCCATAAACGATTACGTGGAACTGTGCAAGGTTGAGCGCAAACACGTCGAGCCCCGGAAATGCGAAATTTTACGCCTTTCGAAAACCGCCAACCTCCTCCGCCGACCGTTCGACGAATTGACCATCTCAATCATCTCATAACTCATAAGCAATAGCGATTAGCGAGACAAACGGGAATTTTCGGTCGTCGGGAAAATTCACGGGTGCGTTTGCCAGTCGCAACGTGCACGTCGCGCGCAAACCGTACCGAGGGTCACCCGCTGAACGCGACCATTGCCGCCGAATTCCGAACGCGTGCGTACTCCCGAAACGGTGAAACGTTATAAATGTATAATATAAATTATTTTGTATCTTATATTTTATAATTAATCACTTATATAATTATATATATTATATTTTAATGGCATATTAGTCCATAGTCTATTTATACTATAACGTCTATAACTATAGTATGTATGTGAAAATATTAAATAGGTAATTTCTTCTACGTTATATATATATATATATATAATTTGGAAATTAAATGAAATATATAAATTCCTACATTTTAAATTCGCATATTATAATGCACGGACTATATGATATTATAGTTAATAAATAAATAAAATCTAGTTAAAATTTTTTCGTATAGTTTGTGTTATAATATGCGTTACCGTTATGCGGCGGAAGGAAAATATGTGGAAAAGAAAATCCATAAGTGATTTGGGCTATGAAGTTGATGTTTACAATATAAAATTGAAAATTGTATGCAAATACCCAACAATCAACTAAGAATTTAGACCCTACAAGGTATTGAGGATCCACAAAAGCAAACAATTTTCCATTGTCATTTGTAGTAAATGTTTGGGAACCGCTGATCTATAGAATACTAGGTTTCGTTGCCCAGCGTTACTCAGGGTTAAATGGTTTAAATTGCTAATAATATTATATAAATCATGAATACAAACAACACCAAGTTGAAAGATACACTGTAAAATAGTAGTGTTTTACTGTAGGTACCATAATTCATAAAACGAAACTACTGACCAACTTTTATACTTAAAGTTTTTGCGGTTCCGGCTAGGCAAATTTTTTCATTTTTACCCCTTTAGGATTGGAATTTCAAAAATCTTTAGGTGGATCCCTCAAGTGGGTTGGTTTAGTCTATCATGTTTTAATTTTATATCGTATAAATCTACTTAACAATTGTTTTAATAGCTGTGACAAAGATAGAGATCACGTTCTATGATAATGTTAATCGGAAACTGGCATAGGCGTCAGGTCACATATGTATAAACAACTATAATATATCTAAGGATACTGGTTGTTAATGTTCCCGCTAGAGAGTAGAGACAATAGAGGGATAATAACATAAAAAACGTAATACTAATTTCTGTTGTCTGTTATCACAAAACATAGTTATCACTATTTATTTTATTGTAATATTTTTAAAACACCAAACAGAAAACAATTATGAATTATGATAATTTCACTTAAACATTAAGCACTAAGCAGTAGTTAACGTGACAGATTTCTTTAATAGAATAATATACATTTGTTTTGAGTTGACAAAAGCCAGTCAAGATGACAGAAGATATTCGTGACATTTTGGACCTTGAAAGAGGATCTGGTCCTCAAGTCTCTAAAGAAGAAATACTTGGTACAAACAAGAAAAAAGTTTCACTACTAGCTGGTAATCGTCAAAATCGTAGACCTGAAGGAATGGCCCGTGAAGTATATGCCTTGTTATATAGTGATAAAAAAGATGTGCCTCCTGTAATTGAAACCGAAACTGGTAAATATTCTAATATATTCTACTGATTATAAATTTAACAATATTTAAATTTAATTTAGGTCCTACATATAAGCTTCAGAAAGCAAGGTTAGGTATGCGACGTGTTCGTCCATGGATTTGGGCTCCATTTGTAAACCCAGCTCGAGAAGATGGTGTTGCGTTTTACCATTGGCGAAGAGTTGCTGATGAGGGTAAAGAATATCCATTTGCTAAATTTAACAAGGTATTATTTTTATATGTATTTATTATAATTTGTTAATGCATAATTGTATTAATTTTTATATCTTTTGTTATAATTAATTAGAAAATAGAAATACCAAGGTACACGGATGTTGAATATAAAGAGCATTTGATCTCAGAAACATGGAGTAGAGAGGAAACTGATCGTCTCTTTGACATGTGTCAGTGTTTTGATTTACGTTTCATAATCATTCAGGCCAGATGGAACCTAGAAGAGTATGAGAATGCTGTTAAACGATCTACAGAAGATCTAAAGGATAGATATTATTCAGTGTCTAATACATTGACAAAGGTTGTAAGCAAATATTTTTTTTTAATATTTTAGTAATAATTTATTTTGTGTTTATTTAGATTAGAGGAGGCAATATCAATGAAGCAAAGATGTATGACGCAGAGCACGAAACCCGTAGAAAACAACAATTGGAAAGACTTTTCAGTAGAACTCCTAAACAAGTATTTATTGTTTACTTTATACAATTTATGCAAATGTTACCTTAAATTATTATGTTTAGATTGAGGAAGAACAAATGTTGGTTCAAGAACTACGTAAAATTGAAGCCCGAAAACGTGATAGAGACCGTAAAACCCAAGATTTACAAAAATTAATAAGTGCCGTTGATAAACAAAATGACAGTCGTAAAAGTTTGAAAATTGACAAAAAAACACCTCATCATCGTAAACGCATTGCTGTTCCAGTGCGACCAATTAGAGTTGATCCAAATGTAAGGTTTTATATATTTAATAAATTTTCATTTATATACAAGGTTTATTAATTTTTAGAATTTTGAAGCCACTACTATTAAATTTCCTGACATTAAAAATAGTGGCGTGTCTACTCGTTCCCAAAGAATGAAAATACCAGCAAATGTTAGCCAAAAAAAAGTAAAAAATGTTGAACTAGCCCTACAATCTTTGAAAATTAGTATGTATCGTATACATTATTGTATTTGAAATGTTATGTTTATTCATAATAAATAGGAGAATATTTTCTTTTTAGAATTAAATCCAATTCCGACTGAAGAAGTATGCCTAAATTATAATGATTTACGTAATGAAATAGTATTATTAAATGAATTAAAGGCAGCTTGTAGTTCAAGTGATTTTGAACTGCAAACATTAAAACACCAATATGAAACATTAAATCCAGATGGGGTATGTAAATACAGTTTTGTTTTATATTTGAAACTGTTTAAAATATTAATTTTATGTGATAGGCTTTAAAAATTGAACCAGTACTTTTGGAAGAGCTTGCCAGTTTAAGCGTAAATGAAGATGAAAATGATGAAGAAACAATTGTGAAAATAAAACAAGAAATTGATGAACAATTAGAAACAACAGATGTTTCTACTCCTAGATCCGTTTCTAAATCAGTTTTAGATGTAATATAAATGTAACCTAAAGAATATTTCTTTTTTACCTCTTTTTTTGATGAAAAACGTTTGCTATTATAGAAATTTGAATGTTTTGTGAACAATTGTATAATTTAAACTATTGTAAACTTTTTTTAAGTTGTAAGTATAAATTAAATGTATTAAATAATGACAGTGTATCATAGTTAATTAATTAATGCTGGCAATTAATAGTTATAAGAACCAGTTAAATCAGGAAAAGAAATCCTGCCTCCAAAGTATTATATTTTTGCCCTAACAATTTTTTATCTCGTGGAAAATTAGTTTATAATATAAGCCAATGATATTTCAATACATAGGTATTGGAATCATTCATTAATAGTTTAGGTAACCAAGTAATCAGTAGTATACAATAAGTAATAAGTATTATGGAGTAGAGAGGAATAAAGATTGATTAATAGATTATGTACATTATTGGGGGCCTTGTGTACATAAATAAAAAATAAAATAGGATGAAATTTTATGTCTAGTGAAACTCTACAGTTAGATTATGTACAAGGATGGCTGGGAGAATGATATTGCTGTATATTGGTCTTTTTAACTTAAAACCAATGTTATTACCATTGCTCTCATAAACATGAATAAATTTATGAATAAAAAAAGTCAGGTGGATCAATAAATATTTCTTAAGATGGTTGATATAGTAGTAACACCAAACTTCTTAGTTATATTTTTTGATTGTTTAATGGTTGAAATAAAAATAATTAATGATTTAAATGGAAACTGCTGAGTATTATTGGTGTATGGTTCGAGTAGTAGGCTGGAAACTTAGCTAAAACACCAGTGATCACAGACCTATAGGTACATGAAAGGATTCACAACAACGCAGAATTGGTTATATCTGTATGCTATTATAAATATCTTTAACGATTTCAATATTGAACATCCGTGTAATTGTCAATTAATGAGAAACTACTAAATTATAGAGAAGAGTAAGTTGTTTACGAAACAAAATCAAAACATCGGACTAAGTCAAAAGATCCAAGAAATCCTTGAATTGCCTGTTTGATGTGCTGTCTATATATAATAGGTATAAGATCTATGGTAAAACCCGACCCAGTTGAAGGGTACCACAGTTGAAGGATATCACCACATCAGTTATGATAATATCAGATATTGAAATGAGGTTATGTTCTCTATTCAATTGGTATTCTACCCGCGTTTTTTTCGACCAATTTTCATCAATATCCGGCATATCGCTCATAACTTCCTAATTCATAATCACTGTACTGCGATTATTTTATTCATAGTAAGATATTGGAGTTATCAGTTTTATTTTTATAATATATCTGTTAAAAATTTAGAATACATTTTTTCCTTGACAGTTTTATGTCGAGTACAATTTAGTTGGTTCAATAATGGCCCCTCGAAGTAAAAAAGCCCAGTCAAAGGACTCGACGGAGGTCTACAAAACGTTTGATCAAAATCGTTTTCTTATTTTACCTGGTAAGCCCTCCTTAGTTGCGTTACGAACACTTTCTCGTAATAATTGTCTTACACATCGGTTGTTTGTTTTTAGACAGTTTATCAAAGGACCCGAATGTTGATAGAAAATTTATAAAACTACGCCATCCACAAACCAGTGAGTTGGCCATGTTCCTGTACTCGGAAAAAGACAAAAAATTAGCACAGATGCGTTCATTACCATTTGATCATAGGTAAATTTACTATACTTTAATTACTTTAAATTACTTATCTTAAAATGCTATATGTTTTACAGGACTATTTTCAAAGGCAATGAAGTCATCCCGATTGATAGAATCGATTTTGTTACACCGGTTGATCCTTTGTTTCTTTTTTTACCTTATTTTGTTAAAGTAAGAATAATATATATTTACACTTTGCCTTCAGAAAACTTGTACAATATATTTGTTTTAATTAATTATACCTTAAATTATAATAATGATAAATTACACATTAATTATTAATATTATTCTGAATTTAACCGTTAATATTCATTTAATCTTGACCACACCAATTCCCCTAATTTTAATTTAGTTTCAAGTTTTATACTGCTCAATAGACGTGTTGAGTTAAATCATGTAAAATTATTTCTTATCTTTATAATACTTTCTCATCAGTTTTCAATATTAAATGTTGAATTGGATAAGAAATTGTTTTTGAATAACTGTAGGTACTTTTATGTCAAAATCTAATTGTAGAATTTTAAATTTATTTATGTTGACATTTGTTTCTTATTCCTATTCATTTATATCATATTTTACTTACCTTAATTTAACTTAATTTGATCACATAAAAAAACTTATTATATAAAAAATATATCTAATAAATGATATAAGAAGTAATATATAAAGCAAAAGATCGATTTTATAAATTACAGGTAAGGTGCTAATATTGGATTTCAGACATTTGTTTTCTTACCTGTATACAAGTCGTTATAATAATAATAATAACTAATTTTCTACTTTCTTAAAAATTAAAAATCACATATATATATATATATTATGAAACTAATATATTTCTCATTATTTTCAAAATTGAAATCCCAAGAATCAATGAATGACCAATATTTATATAATTAATTAGGTATTGATGTTAAGTATATAAGTTTTGTAAGATTTATTAATGTGTTATTTAACTATTATTTATAGTGTTCTTCACTGTTCAGTCCATTGGATCAAATATTAACAGATGAAGATTCTCCAGAATTAAATAATCTGCTTCTAGAATTATCAAAATTTTCTGATTTACTACAAATTGCCAATAAAAAAGGTATATACATTATTTGCCTGTACAATATTTTTATTGCCCTGTATTAATTTCTTAATATTTTATTATAATTCATAAGTTTTTATAGAATATGTGTTTACTTATTAAGTTAAGTTAATTTATACATGTTACTTATATATTATATAATAGTTAATATTTTTATTATATATTAGTTAATTTATACATGTTACTTATATATACATGTTACATATTACTGCTAAATAAAAATATTTATTATTAGGTATTAAATAAATTTTTTAAAACTTTTTTTTTTTAGAATGTGGTGATTTAACTATGTGGCAATACAATGAAAGTAAAACTCTGGAATGGCTTTCTTCTAAAGTAAAAAAAGTAATACAAGTTTTAGTTACTCAACAAATAAATGTTAATCCGAATGCAGCAATTTCATCAACTTTTAAGCTAAGTGCTACAAGTGCACAAGCATCTGAAGGTAAATAGTCTCTAGCAGTGGATATCTATGAAATTTTTAGGGTTATAATTTTTTTAAACAATCTAAATGGAAATTTATGGTAGTATGTAATAAATCAATAACTTAACGTCATTCAATTTTCACTGTAGAGCAATATAAAAAGTATGCGTGCAGTATAGTTTCGGAATATTTACCTATTGAAGTTCAGAAACCGTTACTAATACATCTAGGACTACCAGAAAAGGTCGAATGTATTAAACGTAAAGCTGATGGAATCAGTTTAGATGTAAATAAAAAGGTGAAACACGATAACATCAGTCATGATGAAATGCCTAAAGTTGAAAAAGTAAATATTATAGTATATATTTATGACTTTATTATTTAAATCTTATTGCGGATCATGATTCTTATATTTATGGTTTTTTTCCAATTAGATTGTTACACCAAAATTAACAGCTAAAGACAAGGCATTAAAGAAAGCTGCATCTGGATCAAAAAGCATATCATCATTTTTCAAAAAAAAATAGTATTGCACATGTTATATGAAGAATTTGTTGTATATATTTTTTCAATGTGTAATTATTATACTTTGCTTTAAGATGTTCTGTATGATTGATGATTTGTATACTCTGTATTTGTACATAGTCTTGGATTTATTTAGGATTATTTATCATTAAGATGAGTTTAAAATAATGCATAATAATAAATTTAATTTCCATGCTATTTATACTTTTTTAAATTTATGTATTTAATTAATATTTATGATTATATGTTTTGATTTCAATAAATTATTGTCATGCTAATTTTATGTCATTATTTACTTTGGAAAAAGTTTTACTTTTATTATTATTATTTTCTATTTCTGAATTTTATAGCTCTCTTGGGAATAAAAATAATTAAGGTATAACTTAAAAATGTTTTATATTTAACACTCTAAAAAGAAACTACCATATTATCCGAGAGTATACTCTATTGAATTTCACTAGTATCTATTGTCCTAAAGCTAAATAAAAACTTGGAATGATATACGAGTATTACATAATATAATATTAATATATCAATTTTCAAATGTATTTTATGTTTTTTGTAGTGTACTGACATTTTGTATCCATTACACAATTTATTTGCAGCGAGTATGTTCAGTGTTGATAATTCATACTACATTTCAGTACAATACTCTAATATGGATGTAAATGAAAAAGCAAGTAATAAAGCAATCCAAGAAGGCTTAAACCAGTTCATGAATTATGTTTTATGATAACTATAACTATTTTCAAATTGAATATATGCATTATTTTGTTCTTTAATAAAATTGGGCTCAAATGTAGTTTAACAAGTTTAATATGTTATGTGTATATTATATTTGCATGGGTATTAGAATGAAAATTGAATATGAAACAATTTAAAAATATAATGACATTTCAAAAGATTTGTTATCAGTGATTCTACCGAGTGATTAAAAATGAGGATGGGAAAGAGGAAAAATATTAAAATGGATTTAATCTTCCTCACATCAGATTGAAATTTAAATTACACAACTGACTTCATTATAGCAAGAGTAAAGAGAATTAGTTTTTCTTCAATATCTTACTCATTTAATACTAGAATCAAATGCTTATATATGACCCACAGTGATGAATAATGAGGATTTTTTCTATATTACAAAAATCAAAAATTATCAACAATATTAAAAATTTATTTCAATTTTAAATTAAACCAATGTATAATAAATATAATATAATACATTAACTATTCATAATTAGTATTTACATTGATTATTAATTATCATATTTATATTGAAATACATATTTAGAAGGAATTATTTATTTAACGGGTTTAGAATTATACTGTTATACCTATTATACTATTTAACAGTAATAATATTTGGGAATGAAAATATTGTAGTTTTTATATCAAGCACTTTCAGAGATCACTCGAACTTCTTCATTTTCTAATGCGTTTGGGTCGTGTTTGATCTTGGATACATGAATCTTCTTGTTGGACACACATATAGAATAATGGTAATGTTGAAACAGAACTATATATGAAATACAAAATTATACATGTAGTGGTTGAAGTATAACGATTATTGAGAAAACATTATATATTATTTTCAATTTCATTGCACATACTTGACATATTTTGAAACGGTTCATCCGGTACATACAAGCTTCTACTTGTACTAATCGTCTTGGCTATAATATCAGCAATCCTTTCATTGTTCTCCAAATCACCACCAGACTGAAAAAGTGGAAAACTGTATATTTACTAGGAAGGCATTATTGTCATCATCGGTCAATTAACAATGGATTCAAAACTAATGGTATATATACAGTTTTTTGTTTTATTTTACTCACCGAAATCACAGCCCCATCCAAAGTCAGTATTAAATAACCCATCTGCTCTGGGATTCTTTCCATTTTTTCTTACTATTAAGAATTGTTTTTATTTTACAATACTAATGTTTAGTGCTCAAAAAAACACAACAAGTATTATACACTACTAAAGCAGTATTGTTATCACCACCAATTAGTCACGAAATATTATGTTTATGTTTCTACTACAGCTGTAGATAGTACCACCACAGAATATATGAATACAGCTCTAAATAAAAGATACTATTAGCTGCAATGATAACATTGTTCGAGATGTGCTTAGTTCATAAATACTCGTCTCACGTTTGAATGCGAGCGCGTACAGACATCAGAGATTTGAATAATTGAATTTGTTTGGTGAAAAACAGAACTGAACATACAAAATCATCATAATCTGATATGGTCCAACGGAGTCTATAAAGATGCGAGGTGACCAGTAATAAACAATTGGTTGTGCATGACACTAGACGTTGGTGACGAGATTCCATCATGGATCAAGAAAGGGCCATGAAACTGTATATGAACGGCGCTACAGCTTTTTTCCTTGACGTACCGTCGGGCATGGAGTTCGGCATTGACATGATGTCATGGGCGACTGGCGAAAAATTTAAAGGAATTAAAATGATACCCCCGGGTATACACTTTGTGTATTACAGGTGATTTTTCTTTTTTTTTCTGGCAGTTCACCTAATGATTAGATTTTTTTACAGTATAGTTATTCAAATCGGGTAATCGTTTTATGTTTTCTTCTAATACTTTCATTCTCTCTGCAGTGCTACCGATAAGTATGGAAACACAGCACCGCGGTGTGGTTTCTTTCACAGTTTTAAGAAAGGCGAATGCTTCGTGAAGAAATGGCACAAAGACAGCGAAGAACTGGTGGATGTGCCCAAATTAGAATTGATAAAATATAAGACCAACATTCTGTATTTTGATGATTCTTTGGGACCATATCCGTATGAAGAACAAGCAAAGTGGAATGGTTTGTCTTCACTACTTACAGGTATTTAGTACCTACATGCTACATTGCTATGATCAAATATCTTTCATTAATGATTTCTAATGGTTTTCTTACTTTCCTTTTAGAAAATTTGGTAAACAAGTTATGCCCTGAAACTAAATTAATCCGATCCGCTATGGAGCTATTTCCAGCATCAACAAAAGAAAACACCAAAAAAAGAAGAAAATGGGGTCCAATTAGAGATGAAACTGATGTAGGATATGAACACTTGCCAAACTTGATACCTAAAGAAGAGAGTAAAATAAGGTTAAAAACAGCTACTCAAAAAATTACTTAAAAATTTCTCAGTTACTTAAAATGTTGGCACTAGACGTACAATTGTTTATATTTTTATTTACTTAGATTTACTGAACCTCCAGAAAGTCATTATCCACCAGGTTCATCACTTTCTGAAATCACTAAACATTCTCTTGATACTACATACATACTCAGTGAAATGGCTAAAAAACATGATAGGTAATTATTGTATCTTGTTTTATGTATATAATGAATACTGATTTTACAGTTTTTTTTTTTCCAGTAAAATAGATTTACTAGCAGAACTCCAATTTTCCTATATCTGTTTTCTTCTTGGTTTAAGTTATGAATCTTTTGAACGCTGGAAGAAGTTATTTCAATTGTTTTGTATTAGTAAAGATGCAATTGCTCAAGATCAAATTTTGTTTGCAAAATTTTTCTTAGCTGTACGCTTTCAACTAGAAACCATACCTGAAGACTTTTTGGTGGACATTGTTGAAAATAATAATGTAATCTATAACAGTCTAAAAGAATTATTTAGAACATTAGATTTCAGTGATATTTCATTGGAAGACGATCTCAAGGATGGAACTATTCAAATAAAAAGATTCTTACAGCAGAAATTTGGTTGGGAATTTATTGGATTGAATGAAGAGGATGATGATGAAGCTCCTGTTATTGTTGATAATACTGAAGATTAAATTTTGAATTATGAACTATTAATTTTTTCCTCTTGAAAAACTATAAATAATATATTAATTTATAAAACATAATTAACTTTTATATTTTCCAAAAATTGAATTAAATTTTTATAAAAACTAATAATAGTTCTGTGTTATGATTTCTTTGACATATTTTCGCATGTTTTTAGATTCTATACAGAGTGATAAAATCTATTGGTTTTACAATGATGTGTTTTTTTTTTTTTTGTGCCTGACGACACCTTTTTTGGCAGTTAAAATGCTTCAATTTTCTTAAATAGCAACTTTTCTGAAAGGAAAGTGAATGTTGATGGTTTTATAAGCATTTGAACAATGAGTATTGATGTAATATTACATATCAAATAGAATATATAATACATTCAAATATAATATAATATATTCTACTGATAATTGACAATACATCTCGGTTTTTAAAATTTGCTCTACCTCAAAAAAACCAAAAAATGCACTCACTTGAAATTTTCACCAAATGTTTATATACATAAGTTTTTTATACATGGTTAAGTTTTCAAAGAATTTTGAAATATTTTAACCTATTTATAGACAATTTAAATTTTTGATTTTTCAAATTTTTTTTTGAAATATCGATAAAAAAAAAATTGGGTAACCAAAAACTCTTGAAAAATTAATACAAGGTTAACTATAAATTATAATTATCCCAACTATAATAAATTCAAAATCATTCCATACAATTTTTTTTTATAAGCCCATAAAGTCCTAATTTGTATGAAATATATCAAAATTGCGATAATTTACATATTATTTTGTAGTTAAAAATTCATAAAATTTTTTCTGTTTATACTTAAGGTTCAAAATTTTTATATAAGATTATCTATAAGTTATTCTTCAAATAACTATAAAATAATTTTTACGAAATTGCATAAAATAACGATTTATCCTCAAATGTTTTTAAATATTTGTTTTTATTCAAAAAGTAGAGACTCGAAACATTTACCAGTTGTTTAGATTGGCATTTTATTTATGTGATATTTTTTTCAAAATAATATACTGATTTTTAAGAAACTTAATTATAGGCATTTGAAATATTCGATTTTTTAAATATTTTTATTATAATTGTTGATAAAAAAAATTTGTCTGGTACAAAATACTTGAAAATGTAATAGATGATTCCACAGAAGTGGTTGAACTGTCATTTCAAAATTATTCAAATCCATAGGCACAAATATTTTTTATAAGTGTTTGAGAAGCAAATATTGACATCATATTTTAAATTAAATATTATATAATATATTACCTATATTACGTATGTATATAGGTATATTACGGTATGTAATTTACCTATTCTAGACTAATATATCATCTTCGTTCAGAATCCTTATTCGTATACATTGTATAATTGTATAATTTTATACTATACAATTATACCTATCATTGCATTCAAATTCAACAAATCTATATTAATGACCTATCCTATGAAAGAGGTGTATCCACACCAGTGTTTGGCGAGTTCCTGATAAAAAGGAATTCGTTCCGTTCCTTGTTCCTTAAAAAAAAAAAAGGAATTCGTTCTTTTGTCGTTCCTTTAAAAAATGAACGAGTTCCTTTTTAGTTCCAAATAAAATAAAAATTCTTATTTAATCATACATTTTTTTTATTCATAGATATACTTTGGTGCTTTACCTAGTACCTAATGACTAAAGACGAACTCTAACGATTAAATTCAATAACGATTAACGATCACAAAAAATAAATATTGGCAATATTGAATATTCACACTAAGAAAAAAAAAAATTTGATTTATATTATTTACATATCTGTGTAAATTGGAACTCGAAAGGAACAAACAATAATTCGTAATTTTTCCTTGAAAAAAAGAACTCGTTCCGTTCCTCGTTTTTTTTTAATAAAAAAGAATTCGTCCAACGTGCCGTTCCTTAAAAAAGGAACTCGTTCCAGAAAGCAGGAACCGTTCCTTCCAAACACTGATCCTCACCCACTACTGTACAGCAGAGTGAGGCCCATTCGGTTCATTTTTATAATGATTTCACTCCTGCACATAATTTAATATATACTTATGAATTATGAGATCAAGAACCTATTCTCAGCACCTTAAGTTAGTCCACTGCTCACGGCCAGAAATTGTTGGAAATTTCGGGAGAGGGGATAATTTTTTCACATAGAAGTAATTTATATTTAAGTATGTACCTATATTTAAAGTCTTCAGCTAAAATAACAGTGTATTAATATATGTTCAGCCATTCAGTGGTTAGTTAGACAAGTATACAATTTAGCTGACTCATAAATCGGTATTGTGTAATATTTATGTACAAAAATATATCAAAACAAATAACTTCAACATAAGAAAAAAAATCGAAATATTAGAACCAGTTCCATCCAAATATCATAATATATAAAAATCTAAATCAAGTATCAAGTATTTTAGTATTTATATTATATAAACATATTTGTTTTAGACTTAGTTACATGTTTATTATATTAATAAATATGTTATATCTTACAGTAGTTTAAATTGTATATTCAAAAACCTATTTGTGACCATTTTTGAAATTTATTTAAAAAAGTTATGAAAAAAATCTAGTGAAATTGATTTTTTTTTTTTAATAACTTGTTGGTTATTGTCAAATTTAAATTTTAAAGTAAAAAATAGCACTTTATTAAACGTCAAATTAAAAAAAGGGCGAAATTTTTAGGTCAGATGGAACTTCACAGTTGGAAAAAACATTGGTGTATGGTTTTTTTAAATATTTGAAATCAATGTAAAATTACAAAAAAAAAAACATTCTAAGTGAAAAGATCGGGTAAATTAGGTAGTTTATATTTATAAAAAATGAGTATCTAATGGAACCTAATTCCTTAATAAAGAAAGTTTAACTTTTATTTGAAAATGTCAATTGCTGTTGCCTGTTAAACAGCATAAATTTCATTAAACTATTTAGAAAATCATGAAATGTACCTATATAATATTAATATAATAACAAATATAAGTAGCTAATGTATTAACTATTAATTCATTATACAACCAAAATAATTACCAAACAACTTACCTATATTTATATCACAGTCTAATTTTTACAATTTTTACACGGTTTTTGTAAATTATTTGAAAAACTGTTGTGAATTTTAGAAAATTACTACTAAACCACGATGAAAGAAAACGTGCACAGTATTATAATAATATTAACAATACCTACACTCAACACTGCAATGCTGTATCTACCTAAAACACGTAATAACGTCCTAACTTTATTTATATACACAATGTACTTAATAAAATAAATAACAAGCAGGCAGTTTAATATAAGGGGGGTAAAATATAGGTAAATATATAACTTATGTTATTCTTTTTTTAAAAAAAGGGTACCAAAGAAAAAGTTCAGTATAAAAATATAACTAACTAGTCTTTTTTAATTTAACTTTTTTCTTTATATATCTACATGGCTACACACCGTTGTTTTAGTTTTAATTAAATTCCATAGAAACGAAAAAAAAGGATACGCAAGAATTCTACACTAACGAGTTTAAAACGTATAAAAATAATTGCAATCATAACGTAAACTGTAACACAAGATTTATGGAAAATGTCAATTTTCATTTAGGATATTTATTTTGTATGAAATATCTAGATTTTAGGTATTTACATGTGGGGCTCGTGAAATTTTTCAAAAATCCCGAAATTTACCGTTATAACTTATAATACACGACATTTAATTTTAAATAATATCTAGGCATCTCAGTATATTGTATTTGTTATGATTGTTATGGCATGCATTAGACATACCTACACATTACATTTAAAATATTATTTATATAAAATACATTACTTTTAAATAGGTGGTTTCGTATAAGTAAAGGTATTAATAACTAATATGTAACTTAGATTAAAAAATGTACTCGTCGAAAAAATAACAATAAAAAAGAACAGAATGGGCCCAGGCGCGTACCCAGGATTTTTGTTTAGGGGGGGGGCTTAAACATTTTCCTATTTTTTTTACACACAAGTAAATAATTACTATAAATTATAAATGGTAATTTTTTACTATTATTATTATATGTTATATTATAATATATTTAATCAATCATCATTGTAGTACTATATTTGTGAAAATACGCTATGATAATGTATAATTTAGTGAAAAATATATTTTTTTGGGGAGGGGGCTTAAGCCCTAAAGCTCCTCCCCTGGGTGCGCTACTGGGTGGGGATCTCTCTGTTGTACAGTAGGGACCTCGTTCATAGGATAGGTCATTACAATGGATTTGTTAAATTTGAATGCAATGATAGGTATCATTGTATACGAATAACGATTCTGAACGGAGATGATATGGTAGTCTAGAACAGGTATATTATATAATATATTATATTTAAATTGAAATATAATGTTAATATTTGCTTTTCAAACGCTTATAAAAAATATTTGTGCCTATAGATTTGAATGTTATTTTGAAATTGCAGTAACAACAACTTCTGTGGAATTTTCTATTAAATTTTCAAGTATTTTATACCAGTCAGATTTTTTTTTTTATCAACAATTATAATAAACATATTTAAAAAATCGAATATTTCTAATGCCTTCTAATTATTCAAATATTGACATTATATTTCAATTTAAATATAACATAATAAATTATGTAATATACCTATTCTAGACTAAAATTTCATATCCGTTCAGAACCCTTATTCCTATACAATGATACCTATCATCGCATTTAAATTTAACAAATCCTGTGACCTATCCTATGAACGAAGTCCCTGCTGTACAGCAGAGTGACCCCCATCCATTTCTTTTTTTTTAATTATATTACTTAAAAATATATGACTACTTTGAAATTATTTAATACTTATAAATTGTAACCAATATATAATAATATTTTATAGCTCAAATGCGTTGCAATTATCAGTTCAGTAATTACAATTACTTCAACAATTCCGTTTTAATGTTTTACTTAACAGATCAAAAATCTGAGTAACGTTTTTTTTTTTTGATTATTAAATTTGTTGGTATGCGAGTATAATATACTATCAATTGACAATTAATAACCCACGTTAAGAAAACAAATCATTGGTACCCACTCAAGTATTAGATGCGTGTTATAATTTCTCTAAATCTTATTTTCTATGGTACAATAGCAGATAGCTATTGCCATAAACTTTTTACTATTGCCTATTGGAAAATATTTGCTTTATAAGTCTTCATTATTACGCACAGTTTCTCTATACATCGGACGAGCTATAACTTATGTCATTAATTACATAACCCTTTCATATTATGATCGAAACGAATACCGGTCATAAACTAACAAAAACGTCAAAAGAAAGTCACAAAAACAGGAAACAAATAAAACAGAGCTGGTGTAGTCAATATCCTACTCTAAAGAAATCCCATCGCTATTGATTAGGTTGGTATTTTATAATCATTAATAACGTTGTACTCTACGGAATAAAGAGAAAAACTTGCGGCCAAAAACCGATTTGGAATTTTATCATTAATCCGCTTTTAATACGTAATATATATTAAATGCCGATGTTGTGTTAAATAGTAAAGGTCATGGGAGATAGTGCAAACATTTTTCTCAGAGTTCTGCGATAATTATACTTCGAACGATACGTAACCTCGTCCGTAACTGTTCTATTGTCCGTATTATCCAGTATCTTTCAACAGTATCCGTAGCAGTGATAATAGCCTGCAGTCGGAACCCAATAGTCGAGACGGAACGGAAATTACAGAAACACTCAAACAGCGCTATTGAGAGTAAGGCGAAAATCCGTTAGAAAAATCGATATTTTTACGGGGGGGGGGTTAGAGGGGAGGGGAGCGATTATTAAAAATATTATTTGATAGGGTCTTTGAAAGCAGTAGGTAATGATACTCTATTGATGATTTATATTGTGCATTTGAGTACTGTCGACAAAACGTAATTTCCATATTTCAATCAATACATTATGCTTTAAATGATATTTCTGCAAGCCCATTGTACTCCGCTATAGGTATAGACTTTAATGCTTCCGTTTACAGTATAGATAGGTACCTATAATGAGTGTTTGGAATGTAAATATCAACGCCGTAAGTGTCATAAAACAGCAATCAATATCAATATCAATATCAATGTCAGCATGTAATTAAATGCTTAATGGTATGGCAATGTATCACAATAATACAATATCGGACATACTCGTACTTATCGGTAACCCATGTAGACATGGATATAGTATAGTATAGTTATATAGAGAACGTACTACAATACTGTGGACAGTACGGAGTCATGGAAAGTACGACGGTGACGAAAAATGAACCTCAGAAACGAGTATAATCGTACGGACGTTCACGACTTTCGGTCCGAAATATCACCTGCAAGATTCATCATTTCTAAAAACTATCCCTAAGGGGACATCTACGTCTAGAACCTAGATGATAATATCTTAGGGTCAACAAAAGGCTTATAAGTGGTTAGGCGTTTTGATTACAAGACCAGGGCTACAGTAAGTTATTAGTAAAAATGAAAGAGGTCGATGCAGTACGAATAGCACGTATTGTATACTTAACAGGTAATTATTTTCATTAGTACAACTTAAATTTTGTTTCGTTCCATTATTATCAAACATTCACCGAGATTTATAATACTTACATCCATAGTTACATTGAATATATAACATTATGGTATATACTTTATAAATGGAATGGTATACCTATATTAGATATAGGTTTTGAAATTAAAATGTATCTATGACGGGAATGGGACTTTTCGGCGCTGCCATTTTGGCGCTGCCGTTTCGGCGATAATGGCAAAATACACATTATAATGATAATAATTAAAATAATATAATATAACTTATATAGTCAAATATTAAGATATAAAATAATATAGATTAAAAAATTATGTAGGTACATTAGTAAAAAACGGGTGGGCCTCGCTTTGCTGTACAGTTGGGGGTGGAGTGTACCTCGTTTATAGGATAGGTCATTATTAAAATGGATTTGTTAAATTTGAATGAAATGATAGATATCATTGTATACGAATAACGATTCTGAACGGAGTTAATATGTTTGTCTAAAATGTGTATATAATAATATAGTATTTTATATTTAAATTGAATT